>JBBBDQ010029769.1:14695000-14755000 GCA_037127315.1 Ascarosepion bandense | reverse complement strand
TTTAGCAAGTATGGCAAAGAAATTACATACCATTAAGCCTGCAAATGCTCCTCGTGGTTACCCACACTAAAGCCAGGAAGGGAACTGATCCCAGATAAAAAAGAGTTCCTCAAAAGGGAAGACAACTGTTGTCTCTCTTGAAGGAAGACAACTATTGGCTCCCTAAAATCTCTTCAGTCTTCATTACAGATTAGGCAAAATTCAGAAGAGACGGAATAAAAAATTTACGCAACTGACATTTGTGGGAAGATCGGAATCGTCATAATACAATATAGAATAGACACTAGCATCAGTTTACGATTAATGTGTGATCTGGAAGTGTAGGCAACTGTCTGGTAGGACTATAAATTCTCTTCTCATGTCTTACGGGGACTATCGAAAGAGACTTTATTTCAAACACACTTCTAAACCTGCTAGAATAGAGGATGCAATCATTCTAATACGAAGACGTGTGTGGTTCCTACCTGCAGTGTATTTTAATCACATTTTTCGCGATGCACTGGCTTTCATCTACCATGAAAGATGGATAGGTAAGAGATTACTGGTTCTGTTGTCTGCACATTCGCCTGGTCTCAATCCTTCCGATTTTTATTTATCGGGTCACTTAAAAAATTGGTTTCTGTAGCAGTCGTTAATAATGTAAAGATGCGTCCTCAGTGTGTTGCGAGGACCTGCGATATCATTCGACACCGTACAGGAGTATTTGAAAGGATTTCCCAGTCTATGATCCGACGGGTACTAGCGGAGGACATTCTGGACATTTGTGGCCGTGTACAACGATGGGCTTTTGGACATATGATTATACGGACATTTTTCGTTGTTTCGGTGTCAAGGATTGAAACCTGACCGAATTGGCGTCAGTCGGCGATTCTACCTCTGAGCTATGGGCGCTCAGTAGAAGGAGGTATATATATATATATATATATATATATATATATATATATTGAGTGTGTGTGTGTATGTGCTAAAAATGATGTATTTCATACTATTTTTTAGCATTTTTTGCCAAGTGAATAATTGTAAATGAAAATAGAATGGTTCTTTTGTTAAAACTCTACAATGACACGTGCATCAAATGAATTTTTATAAATATGTAATAATTAGCTATATTGCAGTTTCATCAATAAAAGAATGAAGAAAATTTAGGGTGATTCGGACGAGTTCATCTTTGCTTCCTTGCCTTGTAAAATTTTGCAAATAACAAAAGAACTTTTTTTTCATTTGGCAATAAATAATAAAAATAGTATGAAATACATCATATCTTTTAAAAAACTGGGGTAGCCGAACAATTATGACCGGTAGTATATATATATATATATATATATATATATATATATATATATATATATACGATAAAAACAAATAGGAAACGTTTATAAACACATAGGAAATATTTATCAATGTGGGGTATATCATTCTCAGTGACTACCAAAAGAGTCTCTACGCAAGGGATGAGAATGATATACCCCAGTGATTGCAATAAAGGTTTCGGTTCGAAGTTTCTAGCACCTGAAGATGGCCGGAGCACACACCGGCCGAGACGTCGTACGAATTGCAACATGAGGACAATAGCCCGAATAATGTAAATAGTGTAAATAATACCTCATCTCAGAAATATAGACAAATACGTTTTACGTACATACTGTTTGCTTTAGATCTGTTAAGAATTGATTCAATAAAAATTGGTGACGTAATATAGTGTTTTTGACGTCTGTTTATTGTTGGTAATATTGGTTTCTTTTTAAATGAGGGTCAAGTGCTTGGGAACACCGCGTATTCTAAGCAATATTGGGATAAACACTAAGAAAAAAAATCACAGTTTTGAAATGTGATTTGGCAGTACAATGTCAGGTAATTATTTTAGATTTTGTCTCATATCTTCTTGGCAAATGAACGTCACTGCCAAACCAATTGTATCAAAAATGTTCCTGACACTTTCGGTGTCTGGCCAGAATCTTGGATGCATCAAAAGATTATTTTGTTCTGTTCCAGTTGAATGTTTGGATATCATGTAATAAAGATGAAGAATTTGTAAAGCTTAAACAAAAGTGTTGATTGTTAATTACAAACGTCAAAGGATTTAATCTTTGCAAGTGGCACTTGGCAGAAAGTAAAAAGTCTTTTCTTCGAAAGTCCGATTTACGAACTTATGACGTCAAGACCGAATCCTCAGCTACAGTTGAGTTGTAGAATTATGGTTCCGATGAAGCTGAAAAATTAAGGTTTTATTTTCAATTCCAATGTAAGGACGGTGTTGTTTTTTCTACTACTACTACTATTATTATTATTAGAAAAGGCGAAAGAAAGAAAGAAAGAAAGAAAGAAAGAAAGAAAGAAAGAAAGAAAGAAAGAATTAGAAAATACAAGAAAGACGAAGAAAGAAAAAAGAGGAACAAAGATGGCAAGGAAGGAAGGAAGGAAGGAAGGAAGGAAGGAAGGAAGGAAAGAAGGAAGGAAGGAAGGAATACAAACAAAAAATGTAAAAAACTTACATAGGAAGAGACTAATGAGCAAACGAAAAAAAGAAAAAAGAAAGAAAGAAAGAAATGAGAGGAACAAAGTAAGCTAGACAAGGAAGGAAGGAAGGAAGGAAGGAAGGAAGGAAGGAAGGAAGGAAGGAAGGAATACAGGCAAACAATGTAAAAACAAGCAGAGAAAGAGACTAATGAGCGAGCGAAGAAAGAAAGAAAGAAAGACAGAAAGAAAGAGAGAAAGAATTAGAAAATACAAGAAAGAAAGAAACAAACAAACAAAGAAACAAAGAAAGAAAGAAACAAACAAACAAACAAAGATAGCAAGACAAGGAAGGAAGGAAGGAAGGAAGGATTACAAGCAAAAAATGTAAACACGATCAGAGAAAGAGACTAATGAGCGAGCGAATAAAGAAAGAAAGAAAGAAAGAAAGAAAGAAAGAAAGAAAGGAAGAAAGAAAGAAAATGCAAGAAACAAACAAACAAACAAACAAAGATAGCAAGACAAGGAAGGAAGAAAGAAAGAAAGAAAGAAAGAAAGAAAGAAAGAAAGAAAGAAAGAAAGGAAGGAAGAATACGCACAAAAAATGTAAAATACGGACAGAGGAAGAGACTAATGAGCGAACGAAGAAAGAAAGAAAGAAAGAAAGAAAGAAAGAAAGAAAGAAAGAAAGAAAGAAAGAAAGAAAAAGGGGAGGGGGGAAAAGAAATGAGAGGACCAAAGAAAGCTAGACAAGGAAGGAAGGAAGGAAGGAAGGAAGGAAGGAAGGAAGGAATACAAGCAAAAATAAATGTAAAGAAAAACAAATTTAAGAAAAACTAATGAACGAACAAAGATGAGAAATTAAAAAGGTCGACAAGTAAAAGTAGATAAAAACGAAAAGACAAAGAGATGATTGCAAGAATACAAGGAATAGAAATGTAAACATTAAAAAAAGAATAAAACTAACAGAATCATGTTTGTTAGGTTTTCTTAAAAACACGTAATTGCTAGTCGTCCTCTCAGATAACCTGCAATTCATGCAAAGCTATCGCCATTGTGAATCTTTCTGGCTTTGCGAAGAACAAGGCTCACAGTTTGCCGTAGATGACTGCTTCCGGAAGAATACTGAAGAATATAAAAAAAATGAAGTAGGCATATATATATATATATATATATATATATATATGCCTACTTCATTTTTTATATATATATAATTATACCTAGTAAGAAAAACACAGTAGGTCTGTCTGGCTCACTAGGTATACATTAGTTATTCCGCTCTACCTAAGTATTGAGCACTTTTTTGTTACTTGATTACTCGTGTCGGGGTTTTTTCTTTGGGCTACGTACTGACTCGGTCCGAACTCTTTTGATTGATGTTCATGTGCTTAGCTCTTTCTTTTTTAAAACCATTTTTCCCTTCTTCGTAGATCCGTGGAAGGTTTTGCGACACTAGTATAGTTATTATCCCTTTTATATATATATATATAATCGTTTCACTGCAAGTAAGGCAGTTTTACTGCCACTGGTGCGCAGGGGGTTATATAGGGGGAAAGTGTTAAGAAAGAGGGGTAGGTTATAGGGGATGTTAAGAGGGGAGTAATAGAAGGATGAGAATACCGGTGTGATTGAGGTGAAATGGATGGAGAAAAGAGCTTGAGAGAAAGGATGCGAGTTAGTGAGATAGGAGATGACTATTGACCTTACATTTAAATTCTTGGAGATTGTAGTTGTCGGGGAAGCAACTATAAGAAAGGGAATTCCACAGGCGGGAAGTACGAGTATCGCCTGACGACGTTATGTCAGCTCTCTGCCTTCGGGTAGAGGGCGCTTTCTGCTTCCGAGCAGAGAGCAATAACCCAGTCGTGGTTCCGCCGAAGGGTAGAACCACGACTGGGGAAAAATAGACAGACATTTTTTGGCCCGGCTATATGGCCGGGAATTCCCACTATAAAATGACCATGTGTCACATCCAGCCTACGTGGGAAGGCTAGTAAATACAGTAAAAAAGCTATAAGAGTAGAAATTACGGTTACATTTTATCGGTTTCACTGTAAAAGGGTGGGACCTAGTTGCTAGTCTGGTAGCTCGTGTAAATTCGTACATAGGAGGCACTAGTGAGCTAAGTTCATTGGAGCAGAAGCCGTGTAGAAGACGCACAGAAAAGCCACATCACGTCGTTGAGACAGCGACTGCAGCCGATCTTGCAAGTCGGTATCGATCACATTACCGATTCTCCGTTGAATTTTGTCAGGAACCCCGAGGTGAATAGCAAGGGCACCCGACCTGATGTAACAGCAGTAACCAGAAGAAAGGTTGATTTTTACTCGCCAACCTGGACTAAAGTTTTGGAAATTTTATTTCTTACGAAATCTCTTCATTAATATATTTTTGTTAAAAAGTGGTTGCCTGACTATCGTCTACACAGAAAAATGTCGGCTGAAACCGACAACGAATTCAAACTGATTGAAAAATTGACACCTCTTAAATGATATTTGTCTGTATTTCTTAAATGAGGTAGTATTTAAATTATTTACATTATTCGGACTGTTGTCCTAATCATTATTGCCATGTTTACGACGTTTCAGCTATTGTATGCTCCGGCCTTCTTCAGATGCTAGGAATATAGATTTTGGTTCGAAATTCCTAGCACCTGAACAAGGCCGGATCGTACAACGGCCGAAACGTCGCAAACATGACAATAAAGATGAGAAGAACAGTTCAAACAATGTAAATAAGGCTCTTAAATGATCTTGTGAAACAACCTGTGTTAATCATGATTCCATTTTTGCTGCGAGGATAAGATAAGAAGGGGAAAATAAAGTTACATGCTCTGACGCATTAAAGTTTAAAATGACAAGTCATTGGCAGTTGAAGAAAGTTAAAACCCTAACCGTTGTGGTTGGTGCAATTGATACTGTGAATGGAACAGTGCTATGCAAGATACACACCAAAAATCGATATGCCCAGTAGAAGCTTTACTTATGTTTTCAACTGTCATATTCAGTCAGTCGGTAACGTGCCATACGTGATACACTCTTGGGCGTTCATGTCTCTTTTGAGACATGACTGAATAGGTAGGTTTTCTCGCATTTGGTTGCCATTACTTTCTACGGTAGACTAGTTGCCAACCAATGCTATAGAACGTAATATGTCGTGCTATTCAATCTATAGTTAGAGGGAGAAGTGATGGATTAATACCCTTTTCGAAGAGTATTTGCATGTAAGTGAATGCAACGAATTCAACTTGAATTCGAACTCGGCTCACTGATTTCTTAATCCGAGCCGATATCCACTGCACCACAAAGAGGGATACAGAAAATTGGTATTGAAGTTCAGTCATGTTTCTTTCGTGATATTATCACCCAAGCGTGTATCACGTATGGCACGTAACTGACTGATATCCAACAACCACAAAATCTAAACTTATTTATAAATGGAACTTTGTGTGTGTGTGTGTGTGTGTGTGTGTGTGTGTGTGTGTGTGTGTCCGCTACGTATAGACTCCAAAACGGCTGAAACCGATTTTCTTGAAAATTTACACAGTTGTACTATAAGTGTCTGCGAGTGTTCTTAGCTAGGTTTTGTGTCGAGGTACCCACGATAAATATCGATAATCGAAAATTCGGTTATAGAAGGAGTGGTCCGATTTTAATCAAATTTGATACACTCATAGACAAAGACATAAGAAATGATATTCAGAAGTTTCAAGGTTGCAGTTCTTACAATAGTGCAGAAAATCGATAATATATATATATATATATAAAAGACAAGATGTTTGTGTGTGTGTCTGTTTATCTGTCTGTATGTCCTTTATACAAATCCACAATTTTTATCCGATTCTCACCAAACTTCACACGTATATTCTTTAGGGTGAGTCTGAGCTCCAGGACCATGGATTAGTTTTAAATATTTTTCCATAATTGTGACTCGAATAGGTGCTACCACTCCGGGTCAGGGTGGACCTGGGAATAACAGCAATTAAGAGGTGGTTCCATGCTCCTCACAACCTCCCAATTAGAGGCCTTGCTGCCGGATGCAATTTACCGTCATACCCAGGACCCCGATATTGTAATATGATAATCTATGTGACAAAAATAAATTGAACTGATAAAGTATTCTTAAACTTTTTTTTATAATTAATATATGTAAGATTTTAGATTTTCAAGGCTTTTCTTTGGCTAAAACAGAAATAAAATTAACATATTATTAGAAAGCGAACAGGATTAATATCCTTGACCTCTATGAAGAGATATGAAAGTGACGTTCCTCTGTGGTTTTCAGGTCTTCTATTAATTATAAATAACCCGAGAAATGTTCCAACCAAGAAAACATTTGTTGGGAAACGATTTGTCATTTGTACTTTTAAATTGCTATATAGAGTTTTCTTCTCTTTATTTCTTTCACTGACTATATCTATCTATCTATCTATCTATCTATCTATCTATCTATCTATCTATCTATCTCAATTCTCCCCCTCTCTCTCTCTCTATATATATATACTTCTCTATTTCTATCTCACTTTCTATCTCTATCTCTCTATCTCTCTCTATCCATCTCTAACTCTCTCTCTCTATCCATCTCTAACTCTATCTATATCTGTCTCTATCTTTCTCTCTATCTATCTATTTCTCTGTCTCTCTATCTCTATCTATCTATCTATCACTCTATCTATCTCTATCTATCTAGCTATCTATCTCTATCTATCTATTTCTAATCTCTAATCTCTCTAATCTCTCTATCTAATCTCTAATCTCTCTCTCTCTATCTCTCGTGCTAAAATGACATCACTTTATTTCAAACATTATTTAATGATCGTCAAAATGCAGAGTAGCTTTCATCATGATCCACTACAAACGAAAACGTTTAACTCCTGTGCCGTTCTAAACAAATGTGGTCTCAGGATCGATGCGCATCTAAACACCTGATCAATTCCCTCTACATACTTGAGTTGATAGCTGGAGAGATACTCATTTAAGCTGAGCATGTCATAAGCAAGTAAGTCTGACGGAGACTATCCCTCTCCAGATCAAACCACTGCAGATGTCCTGCCGTGGACATGCATGCGTTTCCGTTGATTCTGTTGGCCAACACTCTGCTCTGGCCGATGCTATTCAGTTAACACCCAGTGTCTTCGAAATTGAGATTAATAAAACTCATTTCTAAAACTTGGGCTTTTTATTTAAAGCTGAGTAGAGTACTGAAAAACAGGAAAACTTCTTTGGAAACAAAAAAGAAAGTACTAGATCGCTATGAGATTTTTCTCTTTCAATATGACAGTGAATGCTGGACAATCACATCAAAGATGAAGGAACGACTTGAAGTAACTGAAATATAGTTCTACAGAAGGATGCTGGGGATACCATGAACCGAACATGTTAGTAACAAAGTGTTGTGAAGTAGTTTTTCGCACTGAAAGTTATAATCGTGCTATGTCGGTTGCTAATCGACTTAACGCACCCAAATTCATATTCATTAGCATTAACTAGGTACACAAAAAAGAACTATCTTAACCAGGGGAGGCTTCCAAAGGAATTCACCCCGAAGTGACTAGTAGATCTAAAAGAGAAAATCAAGGCTAGTCCTGTTCACGCGAACCAGGCTCGCCACATTTACCCACATTTCGCTAAAGCCTATCGAGGTCAACCTTTTCCAATCAGATCTAATCTTAATTTTGAGTAGATGCTCAAAATATCGGATTAGATCCTGATGTGAAAGACGCTGACCTCGCAAGACATCCTCCGTTCGCGTCGTCCAAATCACCATTCGAGCCGTGGCCAGCAGCGACAGAAACACCATTCGCTTCACTCCCGAAAACGAGGCCGACACATTGTCACAGGCGTATGCACGATCAATGAGCACCAGCTCACGAGACGCGATACGAGCAGTCAACTCACCGACACGGTCCCATAGAGGGCGAACCCGAGAACAATGGTAGAATGCGTGCGCAGCCGTCTCCATTAAACCAAGGTCACAGCGTTTACAATCTGGCAAATCAGCCAGGCCCCATATGAAGACCGCGTCATTGAGAGACAGCCTATTCCGAGCCAATCGCCAGGTAAGTGAAAACTCAGAGTTGTTGAGATAATCGGCACCTGGCACCCAAGACCAATTCTCCTCCTCCAACATGCCGAGCACTTCGCGTAGTGTATCCTTTGCGACACCCGACACTAATCCCTAATAGAATACTTTCCTAGGCCGAGAAAGGTCATTGGACCGAGAAATGGCCTTCAATGCCGCCAGACATTCGAGGAGAAAACTCGATCGCCCCCGAGATTTACGGCACCGCTTCGAAACCGGGAGAGTGATAGTAAGACTAGGGAACATGTCCCTCACTATCTCCGTTAGCAACGAGTGTTCCAATAACGCACGTCTGAGAAAAACCATCCTTGAAGCGAGCTTGCGACTCGCCAAGTGCGGAATTCCCAGACCTCTATGAGACGGACGTTGTTAACAGACACGTTTGTCGACGTGATGTTTGCGTCCTTTCCACAGAAGGGACAATAGCAAACTCTCGATCGCCTTCTCATGCCGTTCCCAAAGTTGAAGTACAGACAGTCGGTAAAGGATAATGGGAAAGATGTATGTAACACACGCCTCAGCCAAACCCTTTAAGGACTGACGCGACGACATTTGCCTGTACATCAGACCAATTTTTCTCTAACTGGAGGTCGGGCCAAAACCACACTCCAAGAATGTGGACAGGGCCGTCCGACAAGTCAAGGGGCCCCAGGAGAGTAGCACCCTTCCAGGCACCTAACCGCAAACCGGAAGACTTGTCACGGTTAATCTTGGCCACTGTCACCTGTTCTTACCGTTCAAGTCCCTTTTGTACCACCTCAATGTCACTCCGGGAGGACACGAAAGTAGAGACGTCATCAGCGTACGCGGAAACCCTGGCTCGAGCTCCACCAGGAACAGCGATTCCACGTAGGGCCGGACTGCATCTCCTGTCCCTTAGCCGGCGAAGGAGAGGTTCCAACGCCAAAGGACGCCAGTGGACAACCCTGTCGGACCGACCTAGACAGCGCAAAACGCTCGACAATTTTCCGTTCACCTGTACCACAGCCGGAGGGATTGATACAAGAGGCCAATCCAGCGGCAGAAGTCGGGTGCGAATCCGGCGGCCTGCAGAACAGCCGCCAGGTAGCCATAGTCAACCCTATCAAATGCTTTGGACTGATCTAAATTGATCAGCGCGGCTTCATCGTCTTCTTTTACACCCTCTAGGATCGTGCGGATCAAATGCAGGTTACTCTGAATTGTTCGGCTCTTCACAGCACAAGTTTGTTCAGGTCCCAACAGAGACTCGGAAACTAGATGCAAACGATTCATCAGGTTCTAGGCCAAAATCTTTAACTCTGTGTTTAGCAGAGTTATGGGCCTTTAAACATCTAGTTCCCTCGCAACATTTTTGCCTTTTCTCAACAGCATAACCACACCCCTGGTGAACCGATTGGCGATGGACCCCTGCCGGAACCAGTTGTTGAACACGACAATCAAGATCGGGTCAAAATGTGCGACAGCCTCAAGTACAATTCATAGGGCAAACCATCCAAACCTGGCGACTTGCCACTGCCGACCTTCTTCAAAACCACGTAGATCTCGCTCTCCGTAATCTCTCTCTCGCAGCTACCTGCATCAGCAGGCAAAAGCCGGGGGAAGTCAGCCAAATAGCTGCGAAACTCTTCATTACGGAGACCAGGCTCCTTGGTAAACCGATTCTCGAAATACTGCCGAAACGCCTTGCACATGTCTTCAGTCGACCGAAGAGTATGTCCCTCCGGTACGCGCACCTCTTGAATGTACCAGTCGCCGCCTCGACGAATCTCTTCTTTGCGCAGTTCTGCGCCCATGTTTACAGCTTCGGAAGACATCTTGCTTAACTTATGTCTAATTACCTGACCCATGTAACGCTCGCTAGTCGAACACTCCAGGGCCTCCTTAGCTAAGGCAATCTCTAGGGGATCCCTCCAGCCTCCGCCCGGAAGAAATTAGCTTTAAGCGTCTTCACATTTTTAGCCTTATCTAGTTTGAGTCGTTGGCTATAAACAGTAGAGAAAGACCTAATCCTATTCTTAAGATTCTCCCACCACTTATTCCCAATGATTCCCCCAGTTAACGCCTGCTGCACTACGTTAATTAGCTGGCACCGAAAGTCACGCCTGTCCAGTAAGGACTGATTGAACCTCTAGTAACCAGCCATTCTAGGCATAAAGTCTAACGCTACACGGGCACATACAAGTTTGTGGACCGAGTAGCCTAACCAGTGGAACGTTGGACAATCTAGGAAATCTATGTCGGCCTCTCTCACTAACATTCTATCCAGGTAACTAGATACCCGGGTAAAAGGCCAACTATGAGTCCACGTCCACATTTTCCCACCCGGATGATCGACCCGGTATCTATCAACGAAACGAAGAACTTCTCGAGTTAACTTCCTGTTAACTGTTATTAATATAGGAGAGAAAGTCCCTTATCTGAGGAATAGGTGTGTTTCACCATAACACTAATAACACTCTTATTTTGTATATATATTCGTTTATTCCAATACACTGGTTCAAACTACCTACTTCTTGCGTCTCTCTTCGTGGCTTAACAGGCCACAACATTAACATCTAAATAAAACAGTATTCGATCATTCTTTTGTATTTCTTTGCCAATTATTTGACATTTATTTTGTAAAAATACGAGAGTCATTCAACAATTAAGGTGAATTTTTCTAATGCAGATAGAAGCTTACTTTTTATTTTTCAACGTAGTCTCCCAGCAGTTCACACACTTTTCCCATCTGTGCACAAGTTTCCGTATTCGCTCAGCGTAAAAATCTTTGGACTGATGTCTCAGCCAATTGCTCACAGCAATTTTGAGTTCATCGTCACTTTCAAAATTCTTTAAACAATTTAAGCCACTTGTAGACATTTTTTTGCTGAAACAAGTGACACCATACACAGTTGACATTCTCCTATGAACTACAACTGGTTTGCGCCCTTCAGCAACCAAAAACTTGATAACTGACCTCTGTTCAATCCTGGACCATGCTTCTTGGTCAGCCATCTTTGTTAATTTCCAAAACACTCAATTTTTTTTCAATCTGCAAAAAAAATTAAATCCCTTTGAAAAAGAAGTAAAGGAAAAAAAATAAAAAAGTAAGCTTCTATCTGTATTAGAAGTCCTTATACCGAAAAATTCACCTTATTTATTGAATGACCCTCGTAGATGTCCTTATACCGAAAACTTCACCTTATTTATTGGATGACCCTCGCAGAAGTCCTTATATCGAAAAATTCACCTTATTTATGAATGACCCTCGTAGATGTCCTTATACCGAAAAATTCACCTTATTTATTGAATGACCCTCGTAGATGTCTTTATACCGAAAAATTCACCTTATTTATTGAATGACCCTCGTACATGTTTTTATACCGAAAAATTCACCTTATTTATTGACTGACCCTCGTACAACGGTTGAAACTATTTTTAAAATAAATTGGTGTTGTAGTTGATTAATATCTACCAAACTGGAATATTGTAAGACAAATCGTTTTAACAACGGGTAAGAGAACACGGGGGTACGGTCGAATACCGGATTGCTGCTCGGATTAAGGAATTGGAGAGCCGAGTCCAATTTCCGGTATTAGCACGTAAGTGAATGTAATGAATCCATTACATTCGCTGCTAATATCCTCGGGAAAATTATGGATTCATCTTTTCTCCTCCAGCTATGAGTTAAATAGCAGGAGAGAGTGGGTTCTATATCCTCGTTATAGAAACTCTGAATTCAAACGAGCTTGTCGTGTCCACTTCAACTGCGGTAACATTACATGTGGTGCCCTTAGACTCTGACGGGATATCTGGATCTGGAAGAGAGAAAATATTAGATAATAATATATATTTGATTAATTATGTCTATGATTAAGAAAATAATATGTGTGCTTAGATTTAAATGATAGAATCTAAGATACGAAACTAGAAGTAAAAGCGGAAGTGGTTTTTATTGGTAGCATTTGGAAATTTACTTGCTCTCCTCAATATGGATCATGGATCGGAACGAGAAATCGGGGAGCCGAGTTCGAATTCCAGTTGAATTCATTGCATTCACTTACGCGCAAATACCCTTGGGAAAGGTATTAATCCGTCTCTTCCTTCCAGTTATGGGTTAAATAACAGGACAGATTGGGTTCTATAGCCTTGGCTGGCAACCAGTCTACCGCAGAAAGCAATGGCAACCTACTGCGGGATAATCTTCTGCCCAGTCAGTCATGTCTCGTTCGAGACATGATCGCCCAAGCGTGTTTCATGTATGGAACTTAACTGACTGACTGACACCTCAATATGTAACGAGGCGTGTCTGTGTGGCTACATATATATAAAAATATCCGAATTTGAACACGCCTATATATAGGACGCCTTCCAATTTGCCATGCCAGTTAGTGTGGAATGTTATAAAAAATGAAATTTTAGAAATATCTTTCGCATAAAAGAAAGTCGTTTAACAATGCTGCAGACCCCCAACAACTCGTATTTGATTTCAACTGCCGTCTTGTTTTTCCAACGGAAAATGTTTTAAGGTCCCAAGGGTGTAAGCCCAAAAATAGCGAAGTTAATAGTTCCTTTCGGAAATTATGTCCAATAGCGAAATTTCGAAAATACGAAACTTTGAAATTTTAATGTGATGAAAACGCCTGACGGTAGTCGTGTATCCCATGTGGAGGTTGTGATTTCATAGCGATTTCAACATTCAATGTCAGTAAAGAATATGAAAGATTTAAATAATGCAAAACTCTATAATAAGTTAATGGTAATAGTAATATAAAAAGGCCGACATAGATTTCCTAGATTGTCCAACGTTCCACTGGTTAGGCTACACGGACCGCAAACCTGTTTGTGCCCGTGTAGCGTTAGACTTTAGGCCTAGAATGGCTGGTTACTGTCTACGGCAATATCGTGTTGAATACACCGGCTCCCGTTCGATCACCGAAGTTAAGTAATCATCGAGCCTGGTCAGTACTTAAATGTGCGACCATTTGGGAATACCAGGTGATGTAAACATTAAGGAATACCAGGTGCTGTAAACATAAGGACCAAGAATGGTCCACCGGTCTTCCAGGTTTGGGGGTTGGGTGCACGGCTTACCCTGCCTCGTAAAAACAGTTTCTTTACAGAAACAACAACAAAAGGTTGCTGCCCTATGCACCATCTGGGTATGATGGATAAATGATGATGATGATAATGATGATGATTATGATTATGATTATGATGATTATGATGATGATTATGATGATGATGATGATTATGATGATGATGATGATTTTGATTATGATTTGTAATATTAGCTGTTTTCTTAAAAGGAAACTTTCAGTATTCATTGATCAAGCAGTCAGTGCAACATTGGGCTGAAATTTGAAACATCTTCAGTGGATACAGGCCATGGCTAGTTTCAGAGACTTGAACCAAAAAGTTTTGAGTTCAATACTAGGCTACGGCAGTGGTGAACAAATAATTTAGAGAGTTGAGTTAAAGGGAGATAACTGCATGGCTACTGTAAGTGGCATCGCACATGGAATGAGAATGATATACCCCAGTGATCGAATAAAGAGTTCTTTTCGAAATTCTTAGCACCTGAAGAAGACCGGAGAGTACAATTGCCGAAATGTCGTAGACATGGCAATAAAGTTGAGGACAGCAACTCGAACAATGTAAATATCGTAAAATCTTCTTTTATAACAAATTTTCAGGAAAGTAGGTTTCTCAGGTTCAGTAGCTGTCATCGCCGTTTCCATTATTGATGGGGGTTTTCTTCCTAACCTTTTATTTGAAATAGTGTGGAATGTCAGCATCTTCATTATATCATTATTTTCTCTTTCGGTTGAAATTTATAAAATTTTCTCTTAAAACAATTTTTCATGAAAATAGGTTTCTCCAGTCCAGTAGCTGTCATCACCCTTTCCAGTACTGATGGGAGTTTCTGTCTTAAAATTTTGTTTGAAGTTGTGTTGAAGGCCAACATCTTGATTATGTAATTGTTTTCTCTTCGAGTTACATGTCTTAAACATTTTATTTTTTGCTGTCGTTCAATGTATTTGTTGTAGGATCTCCCTTTTTTTCTATGACAATGGACTCGACTTGAGTATACATATACTCCTGCCATAGCGAGACACGTCAGAACAGTAGAGATCCGTTAGAGTACCGTAAGTGAACAGTACAAGTACCGTAAGAGGTCCGTAAGTTACCGAGAGATACCGTAGTTACACAGAGAATACCGCGTCAGTAGTCATAGTAGCTCTGAGCTCCACTCAGCCAGAATAATATTACACGTATATACTAATTCCAGCACGGCTTCACTTGAAAGACTTGTATATATATATATTCCTTACTAATCGTATTCCTGGATTACTAACCTGCGTTCCAGTTTGTATATTTACGTTCAATATAACCTATTTTTCTATCTCAAATATCAGTTTTGTTGATTCATTATTTTGTACGGTTCCTCGCCTGGAATCCACTAGAGTATTCAAGTGATGTGTGTTTTGTTATTTGGTACAATTCTTTGTTAGTGATTCTGTAGCGACTGGTGATTTGAAAGCAGAAAAATAGACCACCCCCTCCAGGCTTGTCTATTGGCTTTGGCGCTCAGCATTTCCAGTATTGTCATATCCGTTCGCCCTTTAATATTGCCAGACTAGCTCTGACGTTACAGTTCACGATTGCATCCGCCTTCAACAGAACCCTTCATGTTGTTTTTTGCAGAGGCTGTTATACAACGTGACCTGACCAAACTATACCATCTTCAGACGCTTGCCCAATATAGATTCCTGTCACTCTATGAAACTTTATTTATTATTTCGATTGTTAATTACTACGCGCTGTCCGTCCTTCAATATGACAGTGAATGCTGGACAATACCATCAAAGATGAAGGGAAAACTTGAAGCAACTGAAATGTGGTTCTACAGAAGGATGCTGCGAATATCATGGATCGAGTATATGAGCAATGACGATGTCTTGGGAATGATAGAAACAAAAAGGAAATTAATACTGAGCATCAGGAAGAGACAGCTGAAGTTTGTGGGACACGCAATGAAGAAGAAGGGCTTGGAGAATCTGATACTAACAGGCCAGATAGAGGGAAAAAGAGACAGGGGAAAGCAACGGGTAGCATATTTGAAGGACCCAATCAGGTGGATGACGGCACGAGGGTTGCATGGTGTAACAGGAGAAGGCGTGCTCAGAGCCACCAGGGATAGGAAAACGTGGAAAGCCATGATCGCCTACGTCTTGAAGGGACTGGGCACATAGAAGAAAAAGGAGCACTTCTTAGTCATCGCCATCATCATCATGATAATCAGTCTCTTAACTCCATCAATTTTTGGGGGGTGGGGGGACTAAAGGCAGAAGAAACATACAATCTTCTCCGGGATAATCTGTTGGCGGAGCCTCTGATGATTTCCGGCATGGTCATGTTCATCCATTCATTGCCAGACCATCTCTTGCGTTACCGTCCCCACGTGCGTCCGCCTTCCAAGGTGCTTTACCTGATGGGTGTTATGCCGTGTAACGAGACCAAATCATGCCACATTTTGACATCTAATAGTTGATTTATTAAGCGCCGCTTAGATGTGCTACAAGGCCGAAGACATGGGGTACCACTACTCAACTGTAATAGATTCTAGCGAGACAAACTTGATAACCATTACTCCACGTTAGGGCGCCCCTTCCGACATCTGATAGTGGTGAAGAGACATTCCTGTCGGCCCTCGAGATTTTTATTATTCTCCACACATCGTCATTTGTTTTCTCCTTCCAGTAGGAGATGTGAAGGAGCATTCTCAAGCATTTATCCTGAAACTTTTGGATCCATTTTCCAGTGCCAAATCTTTCAATACGCCATCTCGTGCATGCCGATAGATTAATGACAATCGGAGAGGAAGATTAAATCTTCGAACTGAGTTCTGTGGTGATACCGAGCAAAGCGAGGGACCGGATGTTTGCACTCTCAGGACCAGAAAGTAAATGACCAAATCTGGTCGGTGCGCAGCCGGCTCCACGCAGAGGTTCCGGCAGAAAGCCAAAAATTAATTATATATCAAATTCCAGTTCGCGTGCCTACGCGAATTTTATTTATCGGTTAATGGGAAGCCCAAAATCAAAGACGAGTGTGAATTCCCAAATGATCTGCTGGGATCCAGAAAACACTTTCCTTGACCACGTCAAGCGAATTACTATGCTCCCTCTCATCTTATCCTTCGCTGTCACTAAACTACTTACCGACCAAAGGAGCGGGTACATCAAAGACATTCCTAATTTACAACGCTCCCACATTCATACGCACAAATTCTATTTTCAGCATTTTATTGCCATGAACTTTTAACGTCCATTGGACCCATCCTAAAAAGATTACTTTAATTGTAAAAACCTTAATTAATATGTATATATATAAAATGTTGTTTCTATACTCAATTTGATTTTCTTGTCTATAACCCTTTTTATAACATATAGTGGGCTATCTACAACGAGGCCAAATTCCGCTGATCGGCAACAGTACACAAATACTCTCGACTAGAACAGATAACCTACTATAGTTCCATTTTCAGTCGTTTCTGTTACTTTCAATTCGCTCTAATCCCCTTTGAAAACATATGGGTCCATTGTCTTCCAACTATGGGTTAAATATTAGAGTAGCCCGACATCATGACAAATTCACTGGCGATTTATTTCAGTGTTATCCCTGATTTATTGATGAGAATCAATTTAATCGATCAATCAATCTTTTTGAAATGTTAACTACTTTTCTCTATTTCCACATCTAATCCTGATTTGGAACACTAATTTGTTTATCTTTGACTTGACTAATTTAAAAAGTATTGCATTTTAGAGATCAAAGACATCAATTATTTATTTATAAGATCACTTACCTCATGCCAAAGGCATTTTCCAACATGAGTTAATTGATTAAATACTTCAGTTTTAGCATTATTGCGTCAACAGAAGCAGGAAATTCGACAAATCCATTTAATCTCTTAGCTTTAAAAAAAGTGCGTAAATCTTGTGCCTTAATCGGAGTAAAATGCATTGCTGAAGGTCAAACTTAATTGCAAAAAGGTTATTAATGGATTATCAAGTAATCAATATGTCTAACTGTTAGTTTATAAACATTTTAGTAAACAAACTATTTATAAACACAACTGGATTCAAAAATACCTACAATGTATGTTTCATCAGAAAGAAATTTCTGAATATAGACATGATGGATAAAACGTCACATAGGCTATCTGTAAAAGGACAATATAAATAAAGACAAAAGGAAAACTTATCTCAGCTGACGTATTTCGTCCTCTGAGAGGCATTATCAAGGAGAATGAAAGGACCCTACCTTGCAACAATTATTTATAGACAAGAGCAATAATATTGTTGAATTATGAAACGTTCATAAATATTCATAAATTACGGTTAAATTAAAATGTCTAAGTATGGAGTACGCTAAGTTCCAATTTGTTATCTAGTAAACGAAAATGAGAAAAGGATGTTCATGAATTTTTTTCTTTTAATTTGAGTTTGAGTTTTATTTAACTCAATCTCAGTGTTTTATTTAATACCGAAAAGGTGGGTTTTTAAGATATTTTTTTATAATGTTCGGTTATAATACAAAGGTTGATTTAGTCACATTTTAATTAATTTTTGTTTTTTTGTCTTTATTCTTTTTAATTTCAGAAAACTGAAAATGTCTTCTACTTTTGTATTCAAAAATGTTTTGCTGAGAATATTTTTTTCCTTGAACAACGTGTTATGGTAATAATGTTTTTCTTCCAAAATGAATTATTGGTAATATTTTTCTTTCAAAAATGTATATATTTCTATAAAAGTCTATTTTATGTATATATTTTTATTAAATATTTATTTGTATACTTTCATAGTGTTTTGACCCTACTTTGGGGGTTAACTATTTGCCCATACCTGGGACCCTAACAGGTGCTAAAATTTCGGGTCAGAGTGGACCTGGGAACAACAGCAATTAAGAGGTGGTTCCCACCTCTCTATCAGAGGCCTTGCTGCCGGATGCAGTTTACCGTCATAACCAGGACGGTTTTTTCTTTTAATTTTTTTAACATGCAGATTTATATTTTGATAAGATTTGATAGCGTCACTTTCGAGAATTTTCCGTCTGATTAAGTTGCCTTTTTATTTAATGAGATCAAATTTGTGGTTGAATGCATCTGATAAATTGTTGAGTATAATATCCCTTTTGTGTTAATGGATACTTTTTATTTCAGCAAGTTTCCCCAATGTATTTTAAGGAGCAGTTCTGGCTATTTATTTCATAAATACCGGAAACAGAATTATAACCATTATGGTTACATTTTATTCTGATCATATCCATAATAGTTTTAGATGTGGTTGTAATTATTTTGATGTTGTTAAGATTAGGTAAATTGTTTTAGACAGTGTATGTTATAGAAAAGATGTGCGTTGTGGTGCAGGAGATATCAACTCGGAACGACAAATCGAGGTGCCGATTTCGAATTCAAGTTGAATTCCTTGCATTCACTTACGCACAAATACCCTTCTCTGCAGTTATGGATTAAATAATAGGACAAATTGGGTTCTATAGCCTTGGCTGGCAACCAATCTACCGCAGAAAGAATGGCTACTAACTGCGGGATAATCTTCTGCCTAGTCAGTCATACCTCTTTCGAGACATGATCGCCCAAAGCGTATATCACGTATGGCACTTAACTGAACTGATGTTACGGAACTAGTCGGTAGTATTTTGTCTGTTTTTATCTACTTTTCTCCTCCTCCCTCTCTCTATCTTCACACACACACACACACACACACACACACACACATATATATATATATATATATATATAAGAAAAGCAAACGGATCGCTATATGTGAAGTCACAAGTTTATTCCCCTGAAGAGAGTCAACTTTAGACTCGAAACACGTCTAGCGTCACGAATACCATAAAGGACACTTAATGTGTCCTACAAGAAGCAAGTGATATAAATAAAAATAACAACAACGGTAAATCTACACTTTAAACAAAACGTTCACGGCTTCTCGCACTTTTTATTATATATATATATATATATATATATATATATATATATATATATTCAGAAATTATAACATGGATATGTTACAATATCACTACAAAAGTAGCTATTTTGTTTCGACACTTCTTGTGTCTTGTCAAGTGATGTGGTTTATTTTAAATTGAATGGTTTTAAAAGGTTAAAAACAAGAAAGACCCCTTTAATCAGGGAGGCATTATATTGTATTGAGAACTTTTTTAAAAATAGTGTTTCTTTTGACAATGAATATTATTCCACCCATACTTTGAAGTATCGTGAGGGCATTATTGTAACATCTTCACGCACACGCACACATATATATATATATGTGTGTGTGTGTGTGTGTGTGTGTGTGTGTCTGTGTGTGTGTGTGTGTGTGCGTGTCTGTGTGTGTCTGTGTGTTTTCAAATTGGAGTAGATAGACTAAACTATCGCCCGGTTCACACTTCACCCTCGTCTATTGAACAGGTGAAGAGGCTCATCCCTTGTTCCCTGTTTAGGATGTGGCTTCCAGCTTTCTCTTTCCCAATCTTTTCATTCTTACGTAGCCCTCTGCACATCAGTGGCGTTACCGCCTTGCTCGGGGTGATATGATTAAAACAAATATGTATATATGTATGTTTTCCAATACATACATATACACAACCGGCCATAATTATTAGGCCACCCCAGTGTTTTAAAAAAATGATGTATTACGTACTACTTTTTAGTATTTATTGCCAAGTGGATAATTGTAAATAAAAATAGAACGGTTCTTTTGTTAATACTGTACAATAACATGTGCATTTTCCATTTAGCAATACTAAAAATAGCGACAATTTACCCATCGCACTCTGTAGATTTGATATATATATATATATATATATATATATATATACACTACTGGCCATAATTATTCGGCCGCCCCAGTGTTTTTAAAAAATGATGTATTTCATACTATTTTTAGTATTTATTGCCAAGTGGATAATTCTTAATGAAAATGAATTGTTCTTTTTTTAATACTGCACAATAACATGTGCATCAAATGAACTGTTCTGTTCTCTTCTCCATGCTAGTCCTTTCTTCTTATTGGCTGGCCGAAGCAAAGGCTTCCTGGCTGCTTTGTAAAATTTTGCAAAGTAATAATAACAAAAGAACCATTCTATTTTCATGTAGAATTTTTCACTTGGCAATAAATACTAAAAATAGTATGAAATATATTATTTTGTTGTTAAACTGGGTTGGCCTATGTCCGGCAGTATATATATATATATATATATATATATATATATATATATATATATATATGTGTGTGTGTGTGTGTGTGTGTCTGTGTGTGTGTGTGTCTGTGTGTGTGTGTGTGTTTTCAAATACATACATATATATACATGTTTTCAATACATACATACTTATATGTTTTAAATGCTTATATATATTCTAATTAATCTATTGAAGTTCAAAGCCACTCTAACGGAGCCATTCCTACTTATCGATCGATTTTAGGAACCAATAATCTAAACTCAATATTTTAAGTTCATTATAATTATTTATTGCATCAGCTTAACTAAGTCTGGTATAAGACTACTCAAAAGGGAAAACTAAATGAATATCAAACATCTTTATGCATAACTAATTTTCTAATTATCGCTCTATTTGTAGTTCTTGATAATCAGAAGAATTCAAAGTGGATCTAAGTCTCAACATTGCTTAACTGATCACGAGAAGTTTGTGCTTGCATTTATCTGGGTTCAGTCTAAATGGGAAAGGAAAGAAGAGTGTTACACCAATATCAAAAAATAACTGGACATAGAAACTTACAATATAGATCCTTCGAGATTATAAACGGAATTACAGCTGGTAGAAAAAAAAGATGGCGTGATGATTTAAATATATTCAAATTAGCATTCTGGGAAAAAAGCCTAGCAGACATCTGGTCAACAAGAGACTGGAAAGTTGAGTAACTGTAGTTTTATTTTTGGTTTTTGGTTTTTTGGGGGGGGTTTTTTGTTTTGTTTTTTCTTGTTACTGTTGTGGTATTTTGAATCCTGGAAAGATGTTATTATGAAAAACAAATGACAAGATGATCCTTGTTTACGAAGCATTTTTTCTTTACAAATCAAATCAGCCGTTTTACTACACGTGGCCTTTTTCAAAACAAATACAGAATTGATGAATTGGAAAATTGCTATAAATTTTATAACATTTGCATCAACTTAATGCTGGCCTTCTCAATGTAAAACACACAAACTGCATTTTCTTCAGAATGTGCTGCCGCTGATAACACAGTACTTCAAACAAGTAGTTTTTGTTTTTGTCGACATCCATTAAATTTTGCTGCCACATCTGGTCTATTGTTTCTGCTATGCATTTAGAGATCTGAGTTTGAGTTTTGTTTAACGGCATATCAACCTCTGTGGATTATTTAAGGCCAAAATAAGGGGTTGTAAGGTATTATTTTAATGTTCAGTTATAGTGAAAATTTTGATTTTGTCGGATTTTAATGATTTTTTTTATTGTAGAAAACTGAAGATGTCTTCTAATTTTCTATTCAAACATGTATTGCTGGGATTTTTTTTCTTTAAAAATTCACTAGCAGTATAGCCCGGTGTTGCTCGGGTGTAATGAAAGCTTTAAAACTAACCCATGGTCTTGGAGCACAGACTCTTTGGACGTTGGCACGAAAGACTAAAAAGCAATAGTTGTTTCCAGTTAAAACGAAACTGTAGACTGAAAGAAAATTGAATGGATGTAAGTCAAATTTTGATTTCCTGGTATCGATATCAGATACGTTTTTTTCGTCGTAAACTAAATTTTGAAGGCTAAATAAGTCCTCTGAGTAAATGGTATCATGGCTGAGACTAAGAACTACAATTATACTTACTTAGAGCCAAACCCGAAGCCAAAACTAAAATAAAAAGGCTGAAAAATACAGACATCCAGGCAGATAAACAGACACACACACAAACATCTTGGCTTATATATACATATATATATATATATATATATATATATATATATATATATATATTATCGATTTTCTGCACTATTGTAAGAACTTCAACCTTGAAACTTCTGAATATCGTTTCTTATGTCTTTGTCTATGAGTGTATCAAATTTGATTAAAATCGGACCACTCCTTCTATAACCGGATTTTTTCAATTATCGATTTTCGAAATTTATCGGGGGTACCTCGACACAAAACCTAGCTAGGAACACTCGCAGACGCTTATAGTACAACTTTGCAAATTTTCAAGAAAATCGGTTCAGCCGTTTCGGAGTCTATAGGTAACGGACACACACACACACACAAAGTTCCATTTATAAATAAGTTTAGATTATGGCAATAAGTTTTCCTTTTTTTTTCCTTCAAAAATGTCTTGTTGGTAACATTTTTCCTTCCTTTTTTCTATAAAAGTCTATTTTGTATAATGGATCTAAGCTTGAGTTTTGTTTAACGGCATATCAACTTCTGTGGGTTATTTAATGCCAAAAAGATGTGGATGTAAAGGATTTTTTTAATGTTTACTTATCGTGAAAAGGTTGATTTAGCCAGATTCTAATTAGTTTTTTTTGTTTTTATTCTTTTTTGTTTTAGAAAACTGAAAATGTCTTCTAGTTTTGTATTCAAAATTGTTTTGTTGAGAAGAATTTTTTTCCTTGAAAAATGTGTTATGGTAACAATTATTTCTTCAAAAATGTATATTTTTCTAGAAAATTCTATTTTATATACACAGACATGACAGAATTGAATAAACATCAAGATAAATTTTATTTCTGATCTTTTTAATAACCAAGATAAATTAACATAGATTATTTGATTAAAATTTCAGATAACAATACTGGAACATGACATGAACAAAAGAAGCATCAGACCTATTCGAATTTCAGCGTGGCACAACATGAAGGTGGTCATAGTCAAAGAAAAATATCTGAATATCTTTCAATAACCCTTTCTACTGTTAATAGAGTGATCGTGTAATTCACCAGAGAGGGCAAGACGTGCACAAAACCTCATCCAGGCAACCCAGGGCCCTCTGAAAGAACCATGCGTCTTGTCCAAAGAAATGTTGAACAGGAACCACTTTGCAAGGCCTCTGACATAGCAACACAGGTTGATGTCAGTCCCAGAACAGCTGTCAGGTATCTTCATAAGCTGGGCTACTATGGCAGAGCTGCGAGAAGCAAACCCCTTCTCCGTTCAGCCAATATCAAACGCAGAAAGGATTGGGCTCATGAGATGGTGGAGAGACCTATGACCTTTTGGACCACTGTCATTTTGCTCCGATGAGTCAAGATTCGCATTATTTTCCGACAGTCGAAGAGTATGGGTATATTCCAATATTCTTAAGCAAAGAATGAACAAAGTTGACTTCCTATTTATGGAAGATGGGACTCCATGTCACACTGCTCAAGCAACGCAACATTGGTTGAGACAAAATGGGATCAATAAACTTCCATGGCCAAGTCAGTCCCCGGATATTAACCCTATTGAACACTTTTGAGGCATATTAAATCGAGAACTCCTCAAAAAGAACAGGAAGCTATCTTCTAAGCCCAAACGTTTAGGAAGATTGAGTGAAACATGGCAGAAGTCCCTCAAGATGATATTCGTGAACTCATCGCTAGCGTGCCTAGAAGGGTCCTTGCATTAAAAAAAGCAAAGGGGATGTCAACCAAGTATTAGTTATTAAATTTATAACTATTTATAATTACTTCATTTGTATAAATTACTTGTTTAATAAAATAAATGGTTTCTGTGAGCGTCTATTCAATTCTGTCATGTCTGTATATATTTCTATAAAAGTGTATTTTATACTTTCATAGTGTTTTAACCCCAGTTTGGAGGTTAACTATTTGACCATAGCTGGGACCCTAACAGGTGCTACCACTTCTGGTTATGGTGGACCTAGGAACAAGAACAATTAAGAGGTGGTTCCATGCTCCTCACAAACTCACATCTCGGATTCAGTCACTTTCCCACCATCACAAGGTTCCTTCCTTATGATCTTTCTATAAATATTTTCATTGTAATTGTTCTGATGAACTTTCCTCTTTAGTACCTAGACTTTATGAATTTAAGTGCAGTACTAGATTGGCAGCTAGGTCTCATCATTTTATAATTAAAATAGCTTGATGCAACCGTAAGTTCTATGCTGACAGTTTATTCTATCGCAATTCTCTCTTGTGGAACTCTCTTCTGGCTTTATGCTTTGCAGTCAACTTTGATCCTTAGAAATTTAAATGCAAGGTCAATCGTTGTTTTCTGTCCTCTGACTACCTTTTCTACATTCATCAATGCCATAGATTTCCTTAAAAAAATATTCCTATTCAGTAAACTTGCTCTCTGGCAAAAGCTGTTCTCCATGGTTTTAATGTCTTAAGATCGATAGTTTCGATGACTGTCTAATCTTGGTTAATATGGTTACGGCATATCACGTTGAATACACCGGTTCTCGGAGTTAAGCATCATTGAGCCTGATCAGTATTTAGATGGGTGACCACTTGGGAATACCAGGCGCTGTAAACGTTCAGTGACGGATGTGCGTTGTGGTGCAGTGGATATCGGCTTGGAAAGAGAAATCGGTGAGCCGAGTTCGAATTCCAGTTGAGTACCCTGCATTCACTTCAGCACTGGTACCCTTGGGAAAGGTATTAATCCGTCACTTCCCTCCCGTTATGGGCTAAATAACAGGATTGGGCCTGGAGGCAACCCATCTAGTGTTGGTGTCACAATAAAAACACCTTTGGTAGCCCTGGCGAAGCATCAAGTATTCAGCTATTTGACAAGATAAGAATTTCGCTGCAAAACTGCGGCAGGGGTGTAGTGAGTTCTATCTCAGCCAATGGCCGCAAGACGACGACGAATATGAAGAAATGACAGATCGCTGGTTAAAAGAATCATATATTTCCCATCAGTATCAATGCTTGATGATGTAATGGTGAGAAGCTCAGAATGAGAATTCGACGGGCTGTGTTCGAATGCTACTCGAGATCGATACTGTCATGGTGACATCACCCATTAGAACGGATTGAACTCTTCCTACAACTACATATACTTCCCCTCACAAGTGAGATAAGAGCTCAGAGAGAGTGAGAGATCCGCAGGAGATCAGCATAAGCAGATCAGCGGAGAGCGATGGGCAGAGATAGCCAAGACTGCTACCGTACGACTATTGCGAGTCCCCGTTTATAGTATTACTTCCTAACCTGTATTTATTCGTTCTACTAACAGAGTTCCACGTATTGTATTTTTCTATGTTAATATATATCCGTTATTTCTTATTTTGGTTGTTGTTGTATTATTTTCTTGCTAGACTCTTAACCGGGCCCACGATAGATACATTCACTTTCACACAAATATCCTCAGGAAAAGACTGAGTTCACTTTTCTCCCACCAGCTATGGGTTAAATAGTAGAACCGAGTTTCTAGCTGGAATTAGCAAACAACATGGGAAAAAGAAATCTAGGAATACATATCTGTATGCATCGTTGTTAAGAGAACATACTTGAACTGTAACTAAGGTCCGCACACAAGAAACACAAATGGGCTGGAAGAGATGGGTATGCACGGTAACGAATAGCCATGTTGAAGATGAGATATAACACCGATTTGCAGTGTTCCTTCAAGTCGAAACAGCAGTAATTTCGGCTCAATGTTTAGTATTTGTGCCCGGAAAGCAATAGATTTTCAAAGTCTAATTTGGCATGAAGAATTAATGGAGCCCGATCTTCCGATCCTTATTTCACAATCTGGCCTTGTACCAGACTAAATTAACATTAGAAAGGCATCACTCGGTTTGAAAAACCGAAGTTTATTGTATACTTTCTTTTAATCAAATATATCGGGTAAATCCATTTTAAGCTTATATTAAAACCATATGATATTGAATGAACCTGAGTACTGTGTGACCGTTACATTAATAATGGCCGAGCCATTAAATCATTAAAGTGTTGTGCAGAGTTCAGTCTTTCGTTTTTAATTTATTTTTATTTATTTATTTATTTATTTATTTATTTTTTTTTTTTTTGCAAAACATTACATCCCTAAGTCTGTCAGCTCCCCTACAGCACAAACAATTTAGATGTTTTACGATGAACGTAGAGAGGATATTTCCAACCTTGGACACAACGAAGCAATGGATAATGAACGACAGTCTTGCATTTTAGAAGGGGGCTGTGCTTTGAAGAGAATAGAAGCCCCACTACACTTTATAGGCTATTCTTACATTAATATTACATAGAAATTCTAAACAAACATGAAAATTACATTGGATACAGAGAAACAAGCACAGACCTATTATATAATATCAGTTCTCGTCTATAGCAGGGAATTTTGGAAAATCTTGTCACAGATGAAGAAGAAACTGAAGCAACAGAAATGTGGTTATACAGAAGGATGCTGGGAATACTATGTGAGTAATGAAGTTTTAATAAAAATTGAAGCAAAAAAAGACTTATAATTAAAATCAGAAATAGACAGTTGAATAATCTGGGGCATAACATGGGAAAAGACAGCTTGGAGAATTTGACACTCACATGACATATTAAAGGCAAGATGGATAGAGGAAAACAGCTAGCAACATACCTAATGAGCGTGTGTACTGTGTAATCGGATGGCAGAACAGGGATTCGGAGAGATAACGAAAAGAGATACCTTACTAAGAGCTACGAGAGACAAAGGAGCTTGTGGCGAGCCATGTGAAGAGACTTAAAAGAAAAAGAATATCAAATGGTTTGAGTCTTTCTAGACAGATCTGTTAGTTAAGTGCTATACCTGATACACGCTTTGGGCAATCATGTCTCAAAAGAGACATAACTGACTAGGCAGAAGAGTAGTTGCCATTGTTTTCTGCGGTAGACTGGTTGTCAACCAAGGATATAGAATCCAATCTGTCCTGCCATTTAACTTATAACTGGAGGGAGAAGAGATAGATTGTATTACATTATGATATTAGGTATAATTAGTGGGGGAACAGTTCATAACAACAGAAAATCGATCCCCCACTTTATGCCCAGTAGAAATTTTAATTATGTTTCCAACTATTATATTCAGTCAATCAGTTAAGTGCCATACATGATACACGCTTTGGGTGATCATATCTCGAAAGAGACATGACTGACTGAGCAGAAGATTATCCCGCAGTAGGTTGCCATTGCTTTCTGCGGTAGACTGGTTGTCAGCCAAGCCTATATAACCCAATCTGTCCTGTTATTTGACTCATAGGTAGAGGGGAAAGAAATGTATTATATTATTATGTAGTAATTAGTGGGGGATCGGTTTCCTATCGTTATGAAGTAATAAACTGATCCCCCACTTTATGACCAGTAAATGCCTTAATCATTATTCCAACTATTATATTCAGTCAGTCAGTTAAGTGCCATACGTGATACACGCTTTGGGTGATCATATCTCGAAAGAGACATGACTGACTGGGCAGAAGATTATCCCGCAGTAGGTTGTCATTGCTTTCTGCGGCAGACTGGTTGCCATTGCTTTCTACGGTAGACTGGTTGCCAGCCAAGGTTAGAGAACCCAATTTGTCCTATTATTCAACCCATAACTCGAGGAAAGAGACGGATTCATGCCTTTCCCAAGAGTATTTGCGCGTAAGTGAATGCAAGGAATTCAACTGGAATTCGAACTCGGAACCCCGATTTGTCGTTCCGAGCCGATATCCACTGCACCACAACACACATAGCTTGTATCATCTATAGACTCAAACTAAAATAAATGGCTCAGTTGATCTGGCTACGATGTCAGTCCTTCAATGTCCCTGTGACAATGCGTACGGATAAGGATAAGTCAAGACCTTGGTAATGTCTTTCATGCCACTTACCCATCATGGTCACTCGATTCAGACATTTGCTAAATGCGTCATACTAAATAACACGACTAACTACCACTATCTCTATTTCTTCTAACGCAAATAATACTACAAAGTACCAATTTTAGTACCATTACAACTGCAAATACTATTACTAGAATGACACCGAGGTCTTCAATGGGTGTTTACTGCAATTTGTCGGCGAGAGTGGACGACTGAGAAAATGTTAGACCTTGCAAAGTTGTTTGTTTACTTCAACTGCAGAATTTGTTTAGCTAAAATGCAAGCGAATGCATAGTTCTGACAAATTTCTTTCCTTTGTACTGAGTAATTAACACTTTCAAAATAAGATCCATAATAACTGATATAAAAAGAAAATTTAATTAACATAACTTAATCTTTTATTTTTAAATTTTGCGATCACAATCCTAGATTTACTATTTCTGTCCAATAATAATTATTACAACTGTAGGCTCGTATCATAAGCTAATTTGATTGGTTTGGCTTATGTAACGACATGTTATCTCCTTATGGGTCATTTAATGCTCACATTTAATTTTCTTGTGAGCTTAGGTAATTTTTTTTTTTTCAAAATCGTATTGCTGGTAATTTTTTGTAATGTCATTTTTATATTTTCTTGTTTTGGCCCCAGTTTGGAGGTTCATTATTTGCCCATAGTTGGGCTCCTAACAGGTGGTACCACCCCAGATCAGGGTGGAACTGAGAACAACAGCGATTAAGAGGAGGTCCCATGCTCTTCAGAAGATCTCGTTCAGAGGCCCTCTTGCTGTATGCCCAGGAAGGATAAACCAAATGTATCAACTATTATGGAAGAAAAAAATCTATAAAATATATTATTCTTAAATTTAGTTTTCTATATTTATATGTCTAAAATAATGCGATACGTTATTGATTTGAATGATTGATTTTTTTAAGGATTGTCAATCTGTACAGGTTATATAGAAAATATATTTAGTTTTTTTAGATAATAATGATTCACTTATACAAGTCATACTAATTAACTCATAGTTGGGGGATAAGAGGTGATTTCATAAATGTTCCAACATTATTTGCGAATAAGCGAATATAACGAACCCGACTAGAAATGAAACTTGGCTCTCCGATTTATAATTCCGAGTCATGGTGCCCTTCTACGTGGAATTGACTCTTCCTCCTGCTGTAAATACTAACCGGGCTGACTTCCTGGGACGCACCAATAATACTTATTATTGTACTAGCAGTATAGCCCGGCGTTGCTCGGGTGTAATGAAAGCTTTACAACTAATCCATGGTCCTGGAGCTCAGACTCTTTGGACGTTGGCACGAAGGACTAAAAAGCAATAGCTGTTTCCAGTTAAAGCGAAACCGTAGACCGAAAGAAAAATGAATGGATGTAAGTCAAATTTTGATTTCCTGGTATCGATATCAAATAAGTTTTTTTCGTCGTAAACTGAATTTTGAAGGCTAAATAAGTCCTCTGAGTAAATGGTATCATGGCTGAGACTAAGAACTACAATTATACCTACTTAGAGCCAAACCCAAAGCAAAAACTAAAATAAAAGGGTTGAAAAAATATAGACATACAGGCAGATAAACAGACACACACACAAACAACTTGCCTTTTTTTATATATATATTATCGATTTTCTGCACTATTGTAAGAACTGCAACCTTGAAACTTCTTAATATTGTTTCTTATGTTTTTGTCTATGAGTGTATCAAATTTGATTAAAATCGGACCACTCCTTCTATAACCCGATTTTTTCGATTATCGATTTTCGATATTTATCGGGGTTACCTAGACACAAAACCTAGCTAAGAACACTCGCAGACGCTTATAGTACAACTGTGTAAATTTTCAAGAAAATCGGTTTCAGCCGTTTTGGAGTCTATAGGTAACGGACGGACACACACACACACACACACAAACACACACACACACACACACACAGAGACAAAGTTCCATTTATTATAATAGTTTAGATTTCGATTTAGATATATATTCTTGTTATTCTAATACACTGTTTGAGCCTCGTTTCCTGTTTCCTGTTTCCGTGTCTTACTTCCGGACCTTAAATTGGTGACGAAGATTTCGCCACAACAACTCCATAGCAATTACCCCAGCCGTATATCCAAACTCACAGTACCTTACTAAGAGATGACCATACATACAGTTAGGGTTGTTTCCAAGTGGTCACCCATCTAGGTACTGACCATGCTCGACGTTGCTTAAGTATATGCCACAAGAAGAAAATGTAATTTACTAAGTTCAGCTTAGTTTGGCTCAAAGCCATAAGTGCTCAGAAACGAACACACTAATCAGCAATAACAGTATACCAGGTTAGCTTGTTGACCATAACTCTAAGCTATCATTTGATAAGCGCAGTTTAGTTTCGGTAGGAACCTGATGAGGATCGGATTTGTTACTAATGATCGATAATCTTAACTTGTTGACCATTACACAAAGATAAGGAGGCCTGCACAGCGCCACAATATTGAGAACAGGAAACAAAAAATATATAAGGCAGACAGAGAAAGAAAACTTTCATTTCGTGTTTTCTCTTTTTGTCATATTTATTGCTAAGAGCATTCGAGCACCCTTTTCTTTCTTTCTAACTATTCAACGAGTTTGTGTATAAGGTTGGCAGGACAAGTTCTGGTTAAGATAACGAAAAGACAACATTTATTGAGGATTACAAAAGAGAAGAAAATGTGGAGAGTCATGATTGCCTGCATTGTGAAGTGATGCGGCAGAAAAGAAGAAGAAGAAAGAAGAGATTTTTTGACAAATGAACTCATTATTTTACATTTATTTATTTTTTTATTTTTTATTTTATTTTATTTTATTTTATTTTTTTTTTTTGTAGTGGGGATTCTACCCACATTGTCACCCCCGTTCAATTTTCGCTTGTCTTTAATGTTTCTTTATTTCGGTAGTTTAACTCAAAACAAAAAACTAAATTAATAAATAACAGAAAAAAATAAATGATAGAAAAAATAAACGTTCAGTGCTTGTAAAATAAGTTTTTTTTCTGTTTCCAACGACGGGTCCAACACAGGTTGTCCCAAAGTTTTACGGATAACTCTTTTCAAAATTATAAACAATGCTATCAATTTCGCAAATAATAACTTAAATATTCGAATATTAATTCTGCTCCCGGGGGAGCAATAAATGACATTAATCAAAATCTACAAACATCATTCATTCGCGCCAAATTAATTGACAAGTTCTCTTTCAAATGCTAATTCCACGGATCATGCATACATAATTCATAAAATTATTTCATTTTGGACGAGCTTATTGTATATTTGAATTCTCTTGATACTTTTGCCTGTCGTTATTTGAACTATTCTGATTCGAAAAGTTTCTTATTCATATTTAATAAGCTTAGTTTGTGTCCCTACACGGGTTCAAACTGCGTGAATAATGACAGGAATGTTGTGTTGCTCCAATTTTCACAAGTGAAATCAGGATGAAACGTCGCTTTTTACTAGCTAGATTCGGACAGCGATCACTGACACCAGTACATGAAAGTCTATTGAAATTGAAGTTTACGCCACACCGCGAGTAGAATGCAATCCCTCGCTCTAAAGATACTAGGGAAATGATGATGGGTTCCCCGTGTATCTCCAAAAATAACTGGCTCCTTCTACCATCTGTCTATATTTCCGAGATAAGGTATTGTAACTACTGACACATGTCCTAGTGGTTAAAAGCATTGATTGGAGTGAACCAGTAAGTGGTCACTTGCAGTGTTGAATTACTAAGAAGAAATTAAATGAAACTGAAATATACAAAAGAGGCATGTCATGTAGAACTAAAGCAATCTACAACCATAAACTAAATAGAGGGTTCGTTTAAAAATTCCAACGTATAAGTACTGAAGAAGACCGGGGCGTACAAAGGCCGTAATTTCATCGATATAACAATCAAGATGAGCACAAGAGTCCGAACAATGTGTCATACTGGGCAGAAGATTTTCCTGCAATAAGTTGCACTTTCTTTTTGCGGTAAACTGGTTGTCATTCAAGGCTATAGAACCCAATCTGTCCTGCCATTTAACTCATAGATGGAGGGAGAAGAGACGGATTTTATTACAATATTAAATTAAATATAATTAGTAGGGGATCTGTTTATTACTTCATAACAACAAAAAACCGATCTCCCACTTTATGCCAGGAGAAGTTTTAATTATGTTTCCAACTATTATATTAAGTCAGTCAGTTAAGTGCCATACGTGATACACGCTTTGGGCGATCATGTCTCGAACGAGACATGACTGACAAGGCTGAGGATTTTCCCGTAGTAGGTTGCCATTACTTTCTGCGGTAGATAGGTTGCCAGCCAAGGCAATAGAACCCATTCTGTCCTGCTATTTTACCCTTAGTTGAAGGGAGAAACGACGGATTAATATCATTCCCAAGTGTATTTGCGCATGAGTGACTGCTACGAATTCAACGGAATTCGAACACGGCTCTCCGATTTCTCTTTCCGGGCCGATATTTACTGCACCAGAACGCACATCCGAACAATGTAAATAGTGTGAAACTCCTTCTACCGTGATCTATATTTACAAGAACCGGATCAGAGAAAAATTGGAATATGGTTACCGTATCTGGCATGGAGATTCCCAATCCTTAATATCTTAAAATCATTTACGTGTCTCTGTTATTATGTTCCACCCTTCAACCCCTTCCCCAAAGATGGCACTTCGCAAGAGTCTCATTATTCTATTGGTATACAACTTGTACAGCGAAAATATTTTGAGGACCCTAGATGCTCTGCCAGGATTCGTCATCAGAGGCCACAATTTAAACAACATAAGGTACGCAGATTTGTTTTTAATCATATCACACCAAGCAATGGATTCGACGTAGTCATTCCACTTGAGGTCCGCTGAGAGTGTCAGGCCAAGCAAGCGTAGTGTTTTACTCTCTGGGAAACAAGCCTGTTCCATGCTAATGAGGAGGGGGGTGCGGTTGTCTGTGGTGGTTAATTGACAGCAGCTTTGTTATGGAAGAATTGAATTTTACGAGCCATTTCCTACCCCAATCCACCACGGATTGGAGGTCCTTTGCAAGCTCGTCAGCGAGGTTCGCCTTGTCACCAACACCAGATGTTTGATCGAGGTGAGAGTAAACTGTCGTGTCATCGGTGTACATACCTACTTGGGATCTTATGGCATCGGGGAGATCATTGATGTAGATTAGAAAGAGCGTAGGACCTAGGATATAGCCTTGGGGGACACCCGCGTTTGTAGGATAGTTCTGTGACGCATGTCCGTTTAATACCACCTTCAGAGTGTGGTTAGAGAGGAATGACTGGATTAGGTCCAACAAAAGTCCAGTTATGCCGTAGCTTCGCAGTTCCCGTAGACGACCGGCATGCCATACTCTGTCGAACACTTTAGAGATGTCCAAAGCGACTGTTCGGGCTTCACCATTCTTGTCAAGAGCCTGGTATATATACTCGGTGATGGTCGTTAGCATATCAGCAGTAGACCTTGTGAAGCGGAAGCCATATTGCTTGTCCGAAAGTAGCCTGTGGGCTGTGAGATGTTGAACGACCTCGGCGTTGATAATGGCCTCGAACACTTTGCCAAAGATCGGAAGAAGGCTGATAGGGCGGTAATTTGCGGGGTCCCCCAAGGCTCTATACTAGGTCCTACGCTCTTTCTAATCTACATCAATGATCTCCTCGATGCCATAGGATCACAAGTATGCATGTACGCCGATGATATCACAGTTTACGCTCGCCTCGATCAAAAATCTGGTGTTGGTGACAAGGCGAGCCTCGCGGCTGAGCTGGAAAAGGACCTCCAATCCGTGGTGGATTGGGGTAGGAAATGGCTCGTAAAATTCAATTCTTCCAAAACGAAGCTGCTGTCAATTAACCACCACAGACAACTGCACCTCCCTTCCATTAGCATGGAACAGGCTTGCCTCCCAGAGAGTAAAACACTACGCCTGCTTGGCCTGACACTCTCAGCGGACCTCAAGTGGAATGACTACGTCGAATCCATTGCTAAATCCGCTGCTATGAAAGTCGTCTCTATGTGCAGGGCCCGTAAATTCTTTCCGTCTGAATCTATCCTGCACGTATACAAATCTACCATCCGCCCGTGTTTTGAATACTGTTGCCACATCTGGTCGGGTGCCCCTGCTATTCTCCTCGGGCTTCTTGACAAATTACAGCGAAGAATTTGTAATGTGATTGATACCGACTTAGCTGACTGCCTGCAGTCACTCTCTCACCGGCGTGACGTGGCTTCCCTGTGCCTCTTCTAAAAATACTTTCATGGCTTCTGCTCTGATGAACTTAAATCACTGGTGCCCCAAGGTGTGAGTTTGCACGAGATACTAGATTGGCAACTAGGTCCCACCCTTTTACAGTGAAACCGCAATTTCTACTCCAACAGCTTCTCTACTCGCACTTCCCGACTGTGGAATTCCCTTCCGCATGCTTGTTTCCCCGACGGCTATAACCTCCATGAGTTTAAATGTCAATAGACACCGCCTAACACACTAACTCACACCCATTCTCTCCAACTCTCTCCCTATGTACATCCTAACTTGTCTATCACCCACCTTCTGACATTTCCTATATCCAATCCCACTATGTAACCCCATTCGCTATAGTGGCAGTGGAATGCCTTGCTTGGGGTGACATGATTGAAAAAAAAACATTTCGACTCTATAATTTTCAAAATATCTCGGGCAGTAAAATGCTAGGAACTTTGTCAGGAACTCTGGCCGGAAGGAAAAAGACTGGCCATGCGCAAAAACAAACAGGGTGTAGAGGAGAGGTTAGCTGTCCTGTATTCTTAGAACAAACAGGGGGTAGCGGGGTGGTTGGCTATCCAAACGGAAAGTAGTTCGGAAAAAGTTAGTCACAAAAACAAAAAAAGATTATTAAAGGCAGAGAGAGAAAATAAAAAACCGATTTGACAACTTACCGAGCAGGTCACCCTGAAATATGAGCGAAATATTACGGAAGACATTTTTAATTTCGACTTTATAATTTTCAAAATATCTCGGGCAGTAAACTGCTAGGAACTATGTCACGAACTCTGGCCGGAAGGAAAAAGACTGGCCATGCGCAAAAGCAAACAGGGTGTAGGGGAGAGGTTAGCTGCCCTGTATTCTGCAAGAAAACTGAATGCATGGTCATCAGCAAAAAGAGCAAACCAAAATTCCAAATACAAGTGGGGGATACTAGAATCAAGCAAATACAAAACTTTAAATACCTAAGAAGTGTTCTAACAGGAGATGGAAAGTTCGACACAGAGAACCGAAGGCAAATTGGCATGTCGAAGGAGGCGTTCCAGATGTTGAGTAAAATATTAAAACACAGGACGATTTCACTAGAAACAAAGAAGAGAGCACTAGAATGCTATGTGATGTCAGTTCTTCAATATGGCAGTGAATGTTGGACAATATCATCGAAGATGAAGGAAAAACTTGAAGCGGTGGAAATGTGGTTCTACAGAAGGATGCTGAGGATATCGTGGACTGAGCATGCAAGCAACGATGAGGTGTTGGAAGAATGGCAACGAAAAGGAAATTAATACTGAGCATCAGGAAGAGACAACTGAAGTTCCTGGGACATGCAATAAAGAAGGAGAGCTTGGAGAACCTGATACTGACAGGCCAGATAGAAGGAAAATGAGACAGAGGAAGGCAGCGGATAACATATTTGAAGGGCCTGAGCAGGTGGATGACAGAACGGGGGTTGCGTGGTGTTACAGAAGAATGCGTGCTAAGAGCCACCATGGATAGGGAGACGTGGAAAGCCATGATCGCCTACGTCCTGAAAGGACAGGGCACATAGAAGAAGAAGATTTCCATGCCAAAAAAGTTCTGAGGAGCTACGATTTTTAGTTCCACAAGTTCAGACAGAGATTTTGACAGCCAGAATTTGACATGTCTTTTGCTCCGGGACGAATTATCATTTCATATCCATTTTTTTTTTAATCCTATCACCCAGAGCAAGGCGGTAACGCTATTGATGTGCAGGGGGCTACATAAGAGTTAAAAAGATTTAATAGAAGAGAGTGAAGAGAAAGACGAACCAGTTAGAAATGAGCAAGAGAAGGATGGGAATACAGGTGTGATGACAGTTGCAAAGGTAGAGAGAAAGGAAAAGATATACGGGGTGGGGAAAGAACTAGAGTCAAGTGGTTAATAGATGAGTATTGACATTGCCTTTAAATTCCTGGAGGTTGTAGCCGTCAGGAAAGCAAGAATATGGAAGAGAGTTACACAGGCGGGAAGTGCGAGAAAAGAAGCTGCAGGAGTAGAATTGTCGTTTGCATTTGGTTAATCTAAATGTGAATAAGTGAGACCCAGTTGCCAATCTGGTTGCACGAGTAAACACCTGTTGCCGAGTCACCAGTGACTTAAGTTCCTTGGAACAGAAGCCATGAAAGTATTTATAGAGCATACAAAGGGAGGCCACATCTCGTTGGTGGGGAAGTGGCTGGAGTCGAGCCGCCAAGTCGGTACCTATCACATTACTGATTCTCCTTTGGAGCCTGTCAAGAACACTGAGATGAACAGCAGGGGCGCCTGACCATATATGGCATCAGTACTCCATGCACGGACGAAGGGTTGATTTGTATATATGCAGGATGAATTCAGGCGGAAAAAAAATCCTGGCCCGCCCACAGTGACCCAACCTTCTTAGCAGTGGATTTAGCTATTGACTCAATGTAGTGGTTCCACTTGAGATCAGAAGAGAGGGTAAGGCCGAGGAGGCGCAATATATTGCTCTCAGGGAGACTCGCTTGGTCCATGCTTATGGGAGACAGGAAAGATTGCCTGTAATGATTGACAGACAACAGCTTAGACGCATTGAAATTGACATGCCACTTCTTAACCCAATTCACTACAGAATGTAGATCCCGCTCAAGGTCAGAGTAAGAAGATTTGAATTCTAAATTTGAGTTTTGTATAGCGGTATATCAACCTCTGTGGATTATATAATGCATAAAAGGTAGGGTTTAAAAGTATTTTTTAATGTTTGATTATAATGAGAAGGCTGATTTAGCCAGATTTTGATGAAAAATTTATTTTTTTAATTTTTATTTTTTTAGAAAATTGAAAATGACTTATAGTTCTAAAATTCTAAATTCTAATTTTTAATTCTAAAAAATATTGCTGGTAATAATTGTTTTCTTCAAAAATGTGTAATGGTAATATTTTTTTCCCCTCAGAAAAGTATTGTTGGTAATATTTTTCTTTCAAAAATTCATATTTTTCTATAAAAGTCTATTTTTATGCATATATTTCTATAAAAGTCTTTCATAGTGTTTTGACCCCAGGTTAGGGGTTTACTATTTGCCCATAGCTGGGACCGCTAACAGGTGCTACCACTCCGGCTCAGGGTGGACCTGGGAACAACAGCAATTAAAAGGTCGTTCCATGCTCCTCACAACCTCCCCATCAGAGGCCTTGCTGGCAGATGCAGTTTACTGTCATACCCAGAACCCTAGTAAGAAGGAAATTCCATTCAGACATCTTATTTCTGGAGATTGTTATTTTCTTGAGCCAACTCTCTAGAGGATGCTTTTCCCAATGACTACGATCTTTAGCTCTTTAAGTCAACAGTTGTTTTCTTACATATCCTTATTTTTTTCAATCATTTCACCCCAAACAAGGCGGTACCGCCACTGATGTGCAAGGGGCTACATAAGAGAGTTAAAGTTTTAGACAGGAAAAGAGTGAAGACAAAGACGAAGCATCTACAAGGAATAAAAGAAAAGGGCAAGAGAAGGATATGAACACAGGAGTGAAGACATTTAAGGAGGTTGTGGAAAATTAATTCAACTTATCAGAGTGAGCCGGTTTCAAAAGAAAATGTCCTTCCTTTGTGACTTTCTCCGCTTAGGTCAGGTAACAAATAGATTATTGTCACAAATTAGACAGCCTACTGCTAACGAGTGGGAGGTTTTTATCATGTAACCTCCACCTTCCCCTCATCCTGCCACTCCTGAAAGATAAATGGGGCACTCGCGCCTTAAAATCCCTAAGCTACAAACACGGTTGCCTCACCCTGGTAAGTCCTCATTATTCCCGACAAGGTAGAGAGAGAGGAAAAGAACAAGATACACGAGGTGATCTAGAAAAGGCTGGAGTAAAGTGGATAAGAGATGGAAATTGACTTTACATTTTAATTCCTGGAGGTTATAGCCGTCAGGAAAGCAAATATATGGAAGGGAGTTCCACAGGCGGGAAGCGCGAGAAAAGAAGCAGTATAATTGTCGCCTGCATTTGGTTGATCTAACTGTAAAAGGGTGGGACCTTGATGCCAGTCTGTTTGCCTGAGTATAATCTCGTGGCGGAGGCACCAGTGACCTAAGTTCGTCATAGCAGAAGCCATGAAAATATTTATAGAAAAGACAGATGGGGGCCATGTCCCGCAGATGAGAAAGTCGTTGGAGTCGAGGTGCCAGGTCGGAACCAATCACATTACAGATTCTAGTTTGAAACCTGTCGAGAACACTGAGACGAACAGCAGGGGCGCCTGACCAGATAAGTCTTACCGCCTTACGAAAACCCCATTCAGCAACCTTCAGTGTTTCTTGGTCATTTTATAGGGGAACAATGCTATGCAATAAACGTTATTTTATTATTTTTTTTAATCGTTTCACCCCAAGCAAGGCATTCCACTGCCACTATTGCGCATGGGGCTACATAGGGGAAGGTAAAGAGAAAGAGTGATTAGATATAGAAAATGACAGAAGGGGGTCAATAGACACCTCCTAACACATTAACTCGTTTCCATTCTTTCAAACACTCTTCCCATCCTCCAAACTATCTATCACAGGTTGAGGCGGGTTAATACCTTTCCCAAGGAGATAGAAAATGTCTTTACTGCCAATGGCAGAAAAGATGGATGACTACAAACTTGGATGAGTTGTGTTAAACTCAGTTTGCTTTGGCGATGGCATTTTTTTTTAATCGTTTCACCCCAAGCAAGGGCATTCCACTGCTACTATTGCGCTTGGGGCTACATAGGGGAAGGTAAATAGAAAGAGTGGTTAGATATAGGAAATGTCAGAAGGGGGGTGATAGGTAGTTGGAAGGATGGGAAGATCGTTTGAAAGAATGGAAGCGAGTTATTGTGTTAGGAGGTGTCTATTGACCTTACATTTAAACTCCTGGAGATTGTAGCCGTCGGGGAAGCAGTCATGTGGAAGGGAATTCTACAGTCGGGAAGTACAAGAAAAGAAACTTTTGGAGTAGAAGTTCTGGTTGCATTTTATCGGTTTCACTGTAAAAGGGTGGAATCTAGTTGTTAATCTAGTATCTCGGGCAAATTCGAACCTAGGGGGCACCAGTGATCTAAGTTCATCGGAGCAGAAGCCATGGAAGTATTTATAAAAGAGACATAGGGAAGCCACGTCTCGCCGGTGAGAGAGAGACTGCAGGCGTGGTGTCCCATTAACAGATATAAGAGAAGGTGAAATATTCCAACATTTCGGATCACCTTGCCACATATCGCACAAGACAAACGCGTTTCCTGCTCAATTCAGCGTTGCTAGGTTGGTTTGTGGAAATCACTGATCTGAAGAGAGCAGATCCTCTGTAGAGAGAGTCGAAAATCTTTTTATATACAATCAAGAGGAATCGAAATATATGAAGAAATGTGCGTTATGCAGCAGTGGATATCTGCTTGAAATGAAATCGTCTGGAGGCCGTGGTTAAAGTCAATGTCGAGTTTATTGATTAAATTTACTCTTTCGTATCTTAAGACACTTTTGTGTAATTTTGCTGAATATATTAAAAAAAAGATGTCAGAGTTATTTTCATTTTTGAGTAATTTAGACCAGAGCTTCTAAAACTATCTGATGTGGCGGACCGATGGGCTTTTGTCAATGTGCCAGGGACCGGCATGCAAAGCAAGCCAATCCATAAGAAGAGTAAGGGACTGTGAACCCAGAATTTCTTTTTTTTTTAGATATCTACTATTTCAGGGACATTTTGAGACTATCTGTAATAAACATGACGACATGATATTGTGGTGATACCGCCCGAGCATAGCGAGGGACCGGGTGTTTACACCCTCACAACCAAAAAGCAAATGAACAAAACTCGACTCTGCGCATCCGGGCTCGCGCAGATGTTACGGTTGAAAAATAAAAGTTAATTGAATCATAAATTTCCAGTTTGCGAGCCTACGCGAATTTTATTTTATCGGTCAATGGGAAGCCCAGAATCAAATACAAGTGTGAACCCCCAAATGATCTGCTGCGATCCAAAAAGAAGATATAAAAAGCCGATACAGCAAGCATCGCCAGACAGACAGATCCAGACTCGGGAGAGAGGAGTGTAATCAGTATCCCCTTTACCTAAGTCAAGCGGCTTACTATCCTAGCCTCCCTTCCCTCTGATTGTATCTTTCGCTGTCTCAAAACTACTTACTGACCTAAGGAGCGGCTGCATCAAAGACATTCCTTACTCACAACGCTCCCACATTCCTAAGTATTAATTCTCTTTTCAGTATTTTATTGCCATGAACATTTTAATGTTCGTTGGACCTATACTTCAAGTATTACTTTAATTGTAAAAACCTTAATTGATATGTGTATATATAAAATGTTATTTTTCAACTCAAACCGCTTTTCTTGAATTATAATCTGTTTATCACTGATAGTGGGCTATCTACAACAAGGCTAAATTCCGTTAATCTTCAACAACATAATACTACCCTTCACTAGGACGGACTCTCCACTATAAACTGGAAAAGAATGGATAACCCGCTATAATATCTTGTTCAATCTAAGGGCAGTCATCAGTGACGTAACAAGTCTTCCCAGTGTGCCATTGACCGTTACCATATTTGTGCTATAATGTAATATAAATGAACAATGTAGCCATAATAATATCAAAATAAAATGAAAATGTAAAAAAAAAAAAAAAAAACGAAAACGAATCAAATATCCTGGCAGTCTCTCGTGGCATAGAATTTTACTATTGTTTCTTTCTTTTCTGGAAAATCTCCGCGTACCGGCAGACGAAGGCTCCCATACCGGCGACGGTACGCGTACCACACTTTGAGTAGCACTGATTTAGACGGCAATCTGTCTATTGCAACCTTTATTTATAGATGTACATATCAGAGTAAATATAAGTAAATCAATATATTTACATTATAGTTGTCTATCTTTTTTTTTTTTCAAGCAAAAATTATATTGGCTTCTTAAACATTTGTAAGCAAGCATAGATATATTGATTAATATGACGAAATTAGCAATCACCTTATTTTTTTTTTTATTTACATCCACACATGTCTGTTACTGTTTTATGCCCCTTACTGTGTCTGGGGTTTCTAATTTGATGGCTTCTACATCTGCGCCTATTAGCTATTTTACATGTCCTTGTACTGCTGTGTGCACTTGACTGACCTTCTATATAATCATCTAACCAAGTACTCAACAGAAATAGGCGGTCGGATAACTGTCAAGTTAAAAGGTTTGTTTGCCATTAAAAATATCAGTTTATTTTACGAAATCATCATCTTCAACGAGATTGTTCCTCCTTTATGACATTATTCCAACTTGGTTACTTGATGTTGCCGATAGATTCACTTAATATTTCCGAACTTCTATTCTTCTATTCTTATATTCTTCTATTCTTATATTCTCTTACACAAACAAAAGTATTGTACGCCCGAAAAATATCATACTCTTGAGAATTGTCACGAAATTAAATTTCTCTATCAATTGCCACAAAACAAACTCGCAAAAAGAAACACTTAACTCTCATCAGTCATTTAAATGCCATACGTGATACACGCTTGGGTAATCATGTCTTGAAAAAGACATGAATGACAGGGCAGATTTTCCTGCAGTAGGTTCCCGTTATTTTCTGTGGTAGACTGGTTGCCAACAAAAGCTATAGAATTCGAACTGCGTTCTGATTTCTTGTTCCGAACTGATATCCACTGCTCCACAACATATATCGTGTACATATGGTGAAATCTATAAGGTATGATCTCACCTGTTATATACCCTACCAGCCAAAATTATTAGGCGACCCCAGTTATTTTTAATGATGTATTTCATACTATTTTTAGTATTTATTGCCAAGTAGATAATTGTAAATGAAAATAGAATAGTTCTTTTGTTATTATTACTTTGCAAAATTTTACAAGGCAGCCAGGAAACCTTTGCTTCGGCCAACCAATAAGAAGGGACTAGCATGGAGAAGAGAACAAAACAGTTCATTTGATGCACATGTTATTGTGCAGTATTAACAAAAGAACAATTCTATTTTCATTTACAATTATCTACTTGGCAAGGACGCGGAGATGGGGTGTCGAGCAAGTTTGATCTTATGGGGACTTTCTTATCATTTCACTTCATCTCTTTTCATTTCTCTTCATCTATTTTCATTTCTCTTCATCTTTGTCACTCAAGATAACTCTCTGTAACTCTTTAAAAAATATATTTGTTCATTAGTCTGTTTTGGATTTAAGCCTCCACTCTTTTCCCAGTCAGTTCTTCGGTATACCACTTAACACATTCTCCCAAAGCAAGTATAATATCTAGCTGCAGGAGATCCTATCCCCAGACCGCATCCCACGATTACAGCGTGAGGAATAATATCATGGTTATTTCTTAATGCTTATAGCCTGCCCAAAAATGGACAAGATTATTATATAATCTTTGTCTTTTTAGACTGAATGTTTAAAAATAAAAAAAGTTTTCTTGAAAGATAAATGATTAATTTTACTATTTTCAGTAATCAAAATACTCTGGTGTATTTCAAATAGTAAGTATATTGACTGGAATCTAATTTTTTTTTTTTTTTTTTTCAGTTTTTCGGCCATTTTTGAGTGATCAACACATTTGTAACAAAAATTAATTCTCGGTTTTAAAAATTTTGCAAAAATAAAATAAAATCTGTGACGCGTTATTTTCTAAAAATTAGCAAATTTAAAGTTAAACTAATTTGATTTACACAAGTATTACTGATTTATATTATAAAATTTAGAATAAAACTATTTCTTAATCATGGAGAGTTGATCTTTTAGTCTTAAAGAAATGTGCCCCTGAACTTTCCTCTGTCCTTTCTAAGCTCTACAACTTCTCTGCTTCCTGCTTTCCTGCCTGTTGGAAATCTTCCTCTGTAGTTCCTGTATTCAAAAACTCTGGAGAACCCCCGGACACAGCAAATTACCGCCTTCTTCCGATCTTTGGCAAAGTGTTCGAGGACATTATCAACGCCGAGCTCGTTCAGCACCTCACAGAACACAGGCTCCTCTCGGACAAGCTTCCGCTTCATCAGGTCTACTGCCGATATGCTAACGGCCATCACCGAGTATATATACCAGGCACTCGACAGGAATGGCGAAGCCCGAACCGTCGCCTTGGATATCTCTAAAGCGTTCGACAGAGTTTGACATGCTGGCCTTCTCTGCAAACTGCGGAGCTATGGTATAGCTGGACAATTGTTTGAACTAATCCAGTCATTCCTATCTAACCGCACATTGAAAGTGGTATTAAACGGACATGCCTCACAGAGCTACCATACGAACGCGGGTGACCCTCAAGGCTCTATCCTAGGTTCTAAGCTCTTTCTGATCTACATTAATGATCTCTCCGATACCATAATATCCCAAGTAGGTATGTACGCTGATGACACCACAGTTTATTCTCGCCTCGATCAAAAATCTGGTGTGAGCGACAAAGCTAACCTTGCAGCCGAGCTTGGAAAGAACCTCCAATCCGTAGTGGACTGGGGAAAGAAATGGCTCGTAAATTTTAATGCTTCTAAAACAAAGCTACTATGAATTAACCATCATAGACAACCGCACTTACCTCCCATTAGCATGGACCAGGCTTGCCTCCCAGAGAGTAAAACACTACGCCTCCTTGGTCTCAAAATCTCAGCGGACCTCAAGTGGAATGACTACATCGAATCCATTGCTAAATCCGTTGCTATGAAAGTCGGTTCTCTGTGCAGGGCCCGGAGGTTTTTTCCGTCTGAATCTATCCTGCACATTTATAAATCTACCATCCACCCGTGCATTGAATACTGTTGCCATATCTGGTCGGGTGCCCCTGCTATTTTCCTTGGGCTTCTTGACAAGGTACAGCGGAGGGTCTGTAATGTGATCGATACTGACTTGGCAGACCGCCTGCAGTCTCTTTCTCACCTAGGTTCGAATTTGCACGAGATACTAGATTAACTAGATCCCACCTTTTTACAATGAAACCGATAAAATGTAACCGCAACTTCTACTCCAACAGTTTCTTTTCTCGTACTTCCCGACTGTAGAATTCCCTTCCACATGACAGCTTCCCCGACGGCTACAATCTCCAGAAGTTTAAATGTAAGGTCAATAGACACCTCCTAACACAATAACTCGCTTCCATTCTTTCAAAAAATCTTCCCATCCTCCCAACTACCTATCACCCCCCTCCTGACATTTCCTATATCTAACCACTCTTTCTATTTACCTTCCCCTATGTAGCCCCAAGCGCAATAGTGGCAGTGGAATGCCTTGCTTGGGGTGAAACGATTAAAAAAAAAATGGTTGACATGTGATCACAGCTAGATGTTCAGATAATTACAACTCTCCAATTGTTTTTTTCTGTAAGGAGAAGAAACCATGAAACACATGAAATTTTAATGTAATACAGAAAATACCATACTTCAAATACATAAAAAAAAATAATAATTTCAAAATACGATGGCTCGACCATTTGTAATAACTTTTCAATTTTCGATTAGTAAATATAGTCTTCACTTAATAACTTAAGAACCTAACCGCTACAAGGCTTCATAGAATTTTTTTTATTTAAATTTTATTAATTATTTTAATTAAAAAATAAAAACTTGAAACAATTCTTTTAAAATTTCATTATTCATCGAAAATACTTTTTTTTTCAGTCTAGAACGTCCTTAATATATATTATTTATAAAAGGAATTAAAAGCTTCTCTGATTAAATAATGTTATAATGTTATTTTACTATTGATAGCAGATTTTCGGAGAAAGGAGAACTGTTTGAAAAAATAATAGATGGTTTACATTCACCAAAGGGCTTACGGCTATATAACGTTGAATACACCGGTTCGCGCTTGATCACCGAATTTAAACAACGTTGAGCCTGATGGGTGACCGCTTGGAAATACCAGGTGTTGTAAGCGTTTAGTGACGGATGTGCGTTGTGGTGCAGTGAATATCGACTCGGAAAGAGAAATCGGTGAGCCGAGTTCGAATTCCAGTTGAATACCCTGCATTCACTTAAGCACTCGTACCCTTGGGAAAGGTATTAATCCGTCCTTTCACTCCAGTTATGGGTTAAATGACAGGGTAGGACTTGGGGGCCCTGCTCTTAAAATAAATCCCAATGAATCTTGATATTTGAAAAGAAAAAAGTATTACTAGACACAAAACTTATATAAAAACAACAATAAATTGTTGAAAGAAAAAAGGTATTACCAGCAATAAATAAATAAAATTTAGTTTGCAATAAATGACCCGCCGAGGTTGATATGCCATAAAACAAAAACAACCAATCAACCAACATTCCCCAAAGAGTCCTAATAAAACAAATTTTCGATATAAAATTTAATTTCTTGAACTTACGTAGAGGTGGAGTCACAGATGATAAAAAACAAACAAATTTAATAATTTCAAAAATAATTTCATTCATTTGTGAAGTCCTGAAAGTTTCATTAAAATCCGACAAGTATTTGATTTTGTAATAATTTTCAAATTAATGTTTTTCACTGGAATAAAAACTGAGTTACGTAATATTACATTATCCATTATAAACTCTGCTAACGATTTGGTTACCTGCTCACGAAAATCAAAACAATCTTTTTTTTTTTTTTTTTTTTTTTTTTTTTTTTTTTTTTACCAAAATAAAATTTGGTTCGAAATAAAATTTTGGTAAAAATCTGGTAAAAAAAAAAAAAGATTGAAAAATCTTTTTAAATAATTTTAAAAAATACTTTGATCTTGATGATAACATAAACATAGGTACCACCACTCATTTTAGATAATTAAATTGAATTCTTAAAATAAAAAAAAATCTTGAAGGTTTAATTTGAGTTTTAATTGAAAGCTAAGAGATTAAATTTACTAAATCCAGTAAGGAAAATACTCAAGTTTATTTTAAACCGAAATTATATTAATCGGAATCTATTTTTTTTTTTTTATTTAAAATGAATTACAACTTTTCGGGTAGTTTTCATCGAACCACACATTTTGTAAACAGAAACCAATTCTCGGTTTTAAAAATCTGGCAAAAAAAGTATGCAGTAGCGCCATAAGTATCAGACCACCTCAGTTTTTGAAAAGAAATTATGTATTTCATACTATTTTTAGTATTTATTGCCAAATGAAAATGGAATTATTACTTTGCAAAATTTTACAAGGCAAGGAAGCAAAGATGAACTCATTCGAATCACCCTAAATTTTCTTCATTCTTTCATTGATAAAAATTCAATATAATATTTATAAATTCATTTGATGCACATGTTATCGTGCAATATTAACAAAAGAACCATTCTATTTTCATTTACAATTATTCACTTCGCATAAAAAAATAGTATGAAATACATCATTTTTTAAACACTGGGGTGGCCTAATAATTATGGCCGGCAGTGTTCCTCGCTGACACATTATTTTATTTAAATTGGCAAATTTTAACTTAATCTGATTTGAAACAAGAATAAGTTGCTTACCGCCTCAAATGTACTATAAAAGCGTTTCCTAATTACGGCAGCCCTGTTATCATCGTCATATTAAAGGCGACAATTGACATGACTGAATGCTAAGTATGGAAGACAAATTTGACATAATCCTAAACGTATGCTCCGTTTTTGTTTTTTTTTTAATTTTTAAATATATATAAAAATTAAAAATTAACACAATATTTTCAGCAATTTTCCAATATTTTATACAATTTTAGTTAGGTTAGCTTTATAACTTAAGGTTTGAAGATGTTTTGTGAAATATAAAAATTAAAATAATATAAAATTTTCTTTTGGAAAAACTTTACAATTTAATAACAGAATGAAATTATATAACGGCAAAGATAATTCAATATTTTATTATGAAATGTTAAGGCATTTATTAATTTCTATTTTAATACCTATTTTTCATATTAAACATTTTGATGGAAAGATTCATTTTTATTAAGTTTGGGACCTTGTTTCTTCATACTATGCTGTTTTTTTTGTTTTGTTTTTGTTTTTTTTGTTTTTGTTTTTTGTCTTTTTGTTTTTTTGTTTTTAATTAGTGAAGGTACCTAGATTCATCATCTGTACATACTCGTGTAGGGATAATCATTAAACCTGATTTCGTATCAAATTTGGACTCGTGAGGTGAAAATTGCAGAGACCTTTTAGGAATACCTCTGAGGTTTCACTTCCACCCCTTTTTGAATTTGCGGTGCAGTGGATATCGACTCGGAACGACAAATCGGTGCGCCGAGTTCGAATTCCAGTTGAATTCCTTGCATTCACTGACGCATAAATACCCTTAGGAAAGGTATTGATCCGTCACTTCCCTCTAGTTATGGATTAAATAACAGAACAGATTAGGTTCTATATATCCTTAGTCGGCAACCAGTCTACTGCAGAAAGCAATGACAGAATAATCTTCTGCCCAGTCAGTCGTGTCTCTTTGCAGACATGATCATCCAAAGCGTGTATCACGTATGACACTCAACTGACTGCTTGCATAGTTAGAAACCTTGTATTAAAAACCGAATTTTAAACTGCGTGCAAAGTGTCAGTCAGTTAAGTGCCATACGTGATACACGCTTGGGCGATCATGTCTCGAAAGAGACATGACTGACTGGGCAGAAGATTATTTTCTGCGGTAGACTGGTTGCCGACCAAGGATATAGAACCCAATCTGTCCTGTTATTTAACTCATAACTGGAAGGAAGAGACGGATTAATACCTTTTCCAAGGGTATTTGCGCATAAATGAATGCAAAGATTTCAGATGGAATTCGAACTCGGCTCCCCGATTCCTCGTTCCGAGTCGATATCCACTGCACCACAACGATGTTTGCTAAATAGAAGGGTCGTTTTGTGCGTATTTTTCGTCCTATGCCACCACCATCTTTGAGACAGACATGTTTGTACACACAAACAAGCACTATATTTACTTAATTTAATTTTCTTCATTTTCTGTCCAGTTCAATTATTCACACACAAGAGCGGGACTGAATTTACAGCTCTGAACGCTGTGACCTACTGAGTTTCGTGTAGACGAAAGAAGAAGCAGTCGGCCAGACAGGACGGTTTTAAGAGACAGGAAACAATCAGTATTACAGTGACAATGCAATGTCATCAGTCCACCTGTCACCATTAATTCCCAAAATAGATGTCCTCCCAACCCACCTCTCTTTTCCTCGTCGATCGTGTCGCCGTTTCCTCTTATATTTAGTTACATTTCTCCATGTGAGCGATGAACGTAATAGAGTTGTTGTCATTGTACTAGCAGTATAACCTGGCGTTGCTCGGGTGTAATGAAAGCTTTAAAACGAATCCATAGTCCTGGAGCTCAGACTCAGCCTAAAGAATGTTTGAAATAATAAAATAATTACGACAATTTACCAATCGCACCTAAAATATATATATATATATATATATATATATATATATATATATATATATACACACACACACACTAGTAGTTGCTCGGGTGTAATGAAAGCTTTAAAACTAATCCATAGTCCTGGAGCACAGACTCTTTGGACGTTGGCACGAAAGACTAAAAAGCAATAGTTGTTTCCAGTTAAAGCGAAACTGTAGACTGAAAGAAAAATGAATGGATGTAAGTCAAATTTTGATTTCCTGGTATCGATATCAAATGAGTTTTTTTCGTCGTAAACTGAATTTTGAAGGCTAAATAAGTCCTCTGAGTAAATGGTATCATGAATTATACCTACTTAGAGCCAAACCCAATGCAAAAACTGAAATAAAAGAGCTGAAAAAATACAGACATACAGGCAGATAAACAGACACGCATACAAACATCTTGCCTTTTATATATATATTATCGATTTTCTGCACTATTGTAAGAACTGCAACCTTGAAATTTCTGAATATCTTTGTCTATGAGTGTATCAAATTTGATTAAAATCGGACCACTCCTTCTATAACCCGATTTTTTCGATTATCGATTTTCGATATTTATCGGGGGGTACCTCGACACAAAACCTAGCTAATAACACTCGCAGACGCTTATAGTACAACTGTCAAAAATTTCAAGAAAATCGGTTCAGCCGTTTCGGAGTCTTTAGGTAACGGACACACACACACACACAGACACACACACATCAGACAAAGTTCCATTTATAAATAATTTTAGATATTAAACAAATAACAGGGTATCAGCTCTAAGGGGTAGTTCCAACTGGTTACTATTTGTGGTAACGGGATATTAACTGTTTGTTTGTTGTTTTTTTGTTATTATTCTGTTGAGTTAGATCGAACATTCGTATGTCTATCAAGCTAACCCTCACGACGAGAAATCAAAGTCGGAAAGTCATTAACACGGACATTCATGAGTTTATCACGCTAACCCTCACGGTAAAAAATCAAGGTCGGGATGTCATTAGCTCAGACATTCGTAAGACTATCACGTCAACCATCACTGCCAGGAATAGAGTTGAAAAGTCATTAGCTCGGATATTCATGAGTCTATCACGCAAACTAACACGGTCAGGAATCAAGGTCGGGAGGTCATTAACTCGGATATATTAGCTCGTTCTATCACACCAACCATCACAGCCAATTATGGGACGGAAGATTTTAAGCTGGGACCTTGATGAGTATATCACAGCTATCACAGCCAAAGAATCAAGGTTGGAAAATCAATGTTCGGACTTTCATGAGTCTATCGCGTCAATCATCATAATCAGGGATTTAGTTCGGAATGTTATTAGCACGAACATTCATAAGTCTATCTCGCTAACCATCACAACCAGTAATGAGGGTTGGAGGGTTATTAGCCCGAACATTCATCAGTCTATTTCGCAAACCCTCACGGGCAGTAATCAGGGTTGGTGGGTTAGTAGCTCGAACATTCATCAGTCTATCTCGCCAAGCATCATAACCAGTAATCAGGGTTGGAGGGTTATTAGCCCGAACATTCATCAGTCTATTTCGCAAACCATCACGGGCAGTAATCAGGGTTTGAAGGGTTAGTAGCTCGAATATCTATCAGTCTATTTCGCAAACCATCACGGGCAGTAATCAGGGTTGGTGGGTTAGTAGCTCGAACATTCATCAGTCTATTTCGCAAACCATCACGGGCAGTAATCAGGGTTTGAAGGGTTAGTAGCTCGAATATTCATCAGTCTATCTCGCCAACCATCACAACCAGTAATCAGGGTTGGAGGGTTATTAGCCCGAACATTCATCAGTTTATCTCGCCAACGATCACGGCCAATAATCAGGCTTGGGAAGTTATTAGCTAGTACATTCATGAGTCTATCACGCCAATCATCACGGACATGCATCAATGTCAAACGGTCATTGGCGGGGCATTCTGTGTCATAACATAACCTCAAAATGACCAGCTCCTCTTTCTCCACGGCTGCCTGTCCACAACAGTAGATGACTCGCGAGTTTGTGTTTTGTTCACCACCATTTTTATTCGCATAAGACTGTCGACATGTCAGGGATGGGTAGAGTGGGGTGTGATTTAAAAAGAAATTAATTTAAAATTGGTCTCAAAGTCACTGAATGTTTACAAACAAATTGGGAAGAAAGGGAAACGGGAACTGATTTTACTGTCCGAAATTGAGTTATGCCTGGAGACCTGTGCCTTGAAAAAAAAAAAAAATTTGACTTGATTGCCAACTATCGATATTGTAAACTCGTGATGGATAAGTCAACAATTTTACTAACTGAAGAAGGACTATTGGATTTGCAATGAAACATATCGGAAATAATTCATAGTCCTTTTTATGTAAAACAACAATTGACGACTTTCCTAGGTGGTAGGGAATTTTCTTCTAAGAATTCTCTTGAATTTCTTTACTGGGAGATTTATCACAAATGTTCCACGACAATTACCATCACCGCTGCCAACTAACCCTACCTTTACTACCACCGCCCCGAGCTCTGGTAACCCATCACCACGATGGCCAACATTACCACTAACTCTACAATTGCCACCACCATTATGAGAAAAATAAAAGTCATAAATATTGGCCATAAATGAGTACAGAACTATTATAGAATGTTTTATTCTAAACTAAAAATAACAGGATTATATTACATCTTGTGGAATATTAGGCAACCAAAACGGACATTCCAAAATTATTTTTTATTATTAATTTTATAGCATTAAAACGCTAATGCCTAAAATATATCTAAACGTCCAAATATATGTACACTCTTATTTATTTTTTTAAAATAAATTCTACTCCAACAGTTTCTTTTCTCGCACTTCCCGTTTGTGAAATTCCTTTCTGTTTACTTGCTTTCCCGACGGTTACAATCTTCAGGAGTTTAAATGTAAAGTCAATAGTCATCTCCTATCCCACTAACTTGTATCCTCTCTCTCTCTCTCTCTCTCTCTCTCTCTCTCTCTCTCTCTCTCTCATGCTCCTTTCTCTGTCTACTCCTCTCTCATCAGTATTCTCATCCTTCTCTTCCCCACTTCCTGACACTCCCTATAACCTGTCACTCTTTTTCATATATTTCCTCCTATATAACCCCCCCCCTGTACAACAGTGGCAGTAAAATGCCTTGCTTGGGGCAATATGCTTTAAAAAGAAAGTAGTTGGTGTGACCGCCTATATTTTCTATTACTGTTCATTTTCACGACAGTCATTTCATTAGATTTGTAGTCATTAAAAGATTTGTCCCCTAAAACAGAACACATTTTTCAAATCTAACTTATTCGATGGACCTCATTCATATACATTTTGTTTTAGTATATTACACTCGCGGATGTGCGTTGTGGTGCAGTGGATATCGACTTGGAACGACAAATCGGTGAGCCGAGTTCGAATTCCAGTTGAATTCCTTACATTCACTTACGCACCAATAGCCTTGGGAAAGGTATTAATCCGTCTCTTCCCTCCAGTTAGGGGTTAAATATAAGGACAGATTGCCTTGGCTATGGCACTTAACTGACTGAATATAATAGTTGGAAACATAATTAAAACTTCTACTGGCGTTAAATTAGGGGATCGGTTTTCTGTTTTGATGATGTAATAAACTGATCCCCCACTAATTATACTTAATATAATATAATCTGTCTCTTCTCCCTCCAGTTATAATATAAATGGCAGGACAGATCGGGTTTTACAGTCTTGGCTGGCAACCAGTCGTCCGCAGAAAGCAATAGTAACCTACTGCGGGATAATCTTCTGCCCAGTCAGTCATGTCTCTTTCAAGACATGATCGCCCAAACGTGTTTCACGTATGGCACTTAACTGACTGACTGAATATAATAGTTGAACATATGATTAAGGCTTCTACTGAGCATAAAGTGGGGGATCAGTTTTATATTGTTATGAAGTAATAAACTGATCCCCCACTTATTACTACATAATAATATAATACATATCTTCCTTTTATAGCTATGAGTCAAATAACAGGACAGATTGGGTTCTATAGCCTTGGTTGGCAACCAGTCTACCGCAGAAAGCAATGGCAACCTACTGCGGGATAATCTTCTGCCCAGTCAGCCATGTCTCTTTCAAGACATGATCGCCCAAATCGTGTATCACCTATGGCACTTAACTGACTGATATTACGCTAGTACTCAACTCAACTTAAGACCAGCGACGAGCTTGATTTTTGTTTCATTTTACCACAGTATGTATCCTCTAAAAGTTGTGCTTTCATCGTTCTGCAAAATCTTTAAATATGCCACTTTGCGTGTCGATTTGAGTTACGGCTTCCTAGGCAGTCTTTGATACTTAAAGTGCACAGTACGTTTTATTGTTATAGTAAAAACATTACTGGCACACGCTTCATTAAGTTTTAACCTCGTAAGCAACATCTGTATCTGATTTATCGGATTTTTATCAAGCAATCTGTTGCTAAAACCTTGGTGTCAATTTGAAAGGTCGACCTTGTTAACTCCAACTTGCACAGTTCTTATAATAGTAATTCCCTCCCACTTCAGTCTCTTTTGTCCCTATTGTTCTTATAGTGTGTAGGGTCCTCGGTGATGCTTGGTAAATTGGCATTGTGCCAAACACGTCCGAAGTTCGCACAATTTTAATATAAGAATTTTAAAGGTTGGATATTGAAGGATAAAATATTTCGTGTGTTCATTAAAGTAAAGATTTATTAACATAATAATAAAATTGTAAGAAGAAAAATATAATTGAAATTTGTTAACTGAACACTATAAGTAATAAAATGTAAAGTCTTATGTTCCTTTATGTGTAGTAAGCGAATTGTGATTGTAATGTTCCTTCCTCTTTGTGGTAGGTCGACGAAAGAGTGAGAGAGAAGCTAAAACAAAATAGAAATTGTAATTAACGCGTCCTATTGTTGTTGTTATTGTTGCTCTCTTTGGTCACGGATGTCGTTAAGTAGTGAAATTCGGTCATGTGACCGGCTCCCAGAGGCATTTTCTTCTTCAGATGTGAAAAACGCTTGACTGCTGTCATATTTGAATTTGCTGTTTCTTATCCAATCAGGATTCAGAATTTTGCTTTTCACGCTGACTTGAGAAATTTGCCTTAGCTTGGTTTTTTTTCAAAATGCTTTTAGTCGTTTGAATCCGATTTTGCGGGTGTGCTATTATACTTTGTGTGTTTTAGATAGTTAATGGATGATATAGGATTTGTATCCTATAAGTGATATGTAAATGACTGCCTAATTAGCATAACTATGTCATAGACTATATAAATTTCCAAACAGTAATGGTAGAGCAGCTTTCAATATGCGAGTATCGTTCCTTCGGCAGGGATTGAGTTTATTGCTTATGTCAAAAGAAAGAAGCCACTCATACCTAAAGTAAAACCACCCATGTCAAAAGAAAGAAGCTACACCTTCCAAAAGAGGTTGAATTTATTGCCCGGCGCTAGCGGAGTCCCTGAAGAGGGAAGTGCCGAGTCGGCTTAGAAAATATTTTTGCGGTTTTGCCATCAAACCTACTTTAGAATGGCCTTGTGTCACATTGTGGCACTGAAAATACCCTCGTTATGTGTATATCAAGTGCTGGCTGGCTTGCAGACGGAGTCGTAATAATATTCGCACAAGCCCCAAGGGGATCATCTTCCCAGGCAGTACATTTATCATTCGGAATCAAGTATTAAGAGATCGAAAATTGTTCTTAAAACAAAGAAGAAATGAATTTCTAGGTGCTATATAAAATCTAATATTATATATATATATATATATATATATATATATATATATTTTCCATCCACATAGAAGCCTGTTTCGCTGTATCACAGATCATCAGTGTGACTAAAGATCTACTTGCTTCTGGCCAGGATCAAAACTCGACCGATTTGATTTGATGTCAGTTGGAGTCTCTACTCTATAAGCCATAGGCGCATCGAATGAGAGTTGCGAATTTTAGCGTAAAAGTGTGTCGGATATATATATATATATATATATATATATATATATATATTAGTCATTACAAATACAAGCCTGTTTCGCTGTATCACAGTTCATCAGTGTAGCTAGACACATCTACATGCTTCCGGCAGGGATTATTTTAGTGGACACTCGTATTTAAGTAGACGACCCGTTTATTTGTTTAATAGTATATTTATTCATTTGCTTTCGGCCTAAATATTCGAGAAATCTTATAATCTTATTAAAGAAAAATATGCGCTCTCTTGCAAGATTCGAACCTGCTTCACGCTGGACGGATGAAAACGTCGAAATCCTTCTCGTCATAAAAACTCGAAATTTGAGAATCCACAACGAGAAGGATTTCTCTTAAAGACATTATTCAGCCTTGGATGATCGGCAAAAGTTCTTCATGACCGAGTCGGTTAGTGACAGATACGTTTGCTCGGGAGAACACAGGTTCGAATCTTGGCAAAAAGCGTATAATCTTTAAGAAGATTTCTCGAATATTCAGGTCGATAAACGAAAATAAATAAATGAACTATTTAATAAATAAACGGAGTGTCTATTCATATAAGGGTATCTACTAAAAGTAACATTTACGGTGATTATATACACTACCGGCCATAATTATTAGGCAACCCCAGTTTTTTTTTAAAAGAAATGAGGTATTTCATACTATTTTTAGAATTTATTGCCAAGTAAAAAATTTTACACGAAAATAGAATGGTCTTTTGATATTATTACTTTGCAAAATTTTACAAGGCAAGGAAGCAAAAATGAACTCGTCCGAATCACCCTAAATTATCTTCATTCTTTCATTGATGAAACAGCAATATAGGTAATTATTAAATATTTATAAATTCATCTGATGCACATGTTATTGTGCAGTATTAACAAAAGAACCATTCTATTTTCATTTAGAATTATTCACTTAGCAATAAATACTAAAAATAGTATGAAATACATCATTTTTTTAAAACATTGGGGTGGCCTAATAACTACGGCCGGTAGCGTATATATATATATATATATATATATATATATATATATATATATATATAGAGAGAGAGAGAGAGAGAGAGAGAGAGAGAGTAAATCTACAGGGTGCGATGGGTAAATTGTCGCTATTTGCCTTGTAAACTTTTGCAAAGTAATAATAACAAAAGAACCATTCTATTTTCATTTACAATTATTCACTTGGCAATAAATACTAAAAAATAGTATGAAATACATCACTTTTTTAAAACACTGGTGTGGACTAATAATTAAGGCCGGTAATTATGGCCATACGCTTAATGGCTGACTGTATTCAGGCCTTTTTCCAAATCAGTAACACTAAGTAAACATCAACAAAGTTGGGATTTGATCTCGACTGACTGATTTAATTGTAATACTCTGTTAACAACAGAATAATGGCAACCTACATGCTGGATAATCTTCTGCCCAGTCAAAAGATTATCCAGCATGTAGGTTGCCATTGTTTTCTGCGGTAGAATGGTTGCCAGCCAAGGCTATAGAACCCAATCAGTCCTATTATTTAACCCATAACTGAAAGGAAGAGACGGATTGATACCTTTCCCAAGGGTATTTGTGCGTAAGTGAATGCAAGGAATTCAACCGGAATTCCAACTCGGCTCCCCGATTTGTCGTTCCGAGCCGATATCCATTGCCCCACGACGCACTACAACCCTTCCTATAAAGAGAAAGAAGACATTTTCAAGTATGGTTGTTCTTTAGATATTTTAGTCTAAACGTTTAGCCTTGCCAAGAAACCCCTATTGTCCTGAAAAACGTCTTGAGAAATGTCCTGAGGGGGAATTGCTGGATATTGATGATCTAAAAGGTCATCGGTTAAACGAAAAATTAAAAATAAATCTCAACTTCATATGGACATTACAATGAAACTTCTATTGTCCTGAGAAACGTCATGGAAGGGGGGGGGGCCATTACTCAACAAACTACTAAAAGTTATACCAAAGGTTATGGAGTTTGAACTGTTAAATTTGAAAATGAGATGGGCACTGCCAAGTAAGTTTTGGAGAGCCATGATCGCTAACGCCCTGAAGGAAGGCAACACAAAAGAAGAAATGTTATACGGCTAACGGAGATTAGCTTACAAACATTGGAATGAATAGAAAATAACTAGTATCATTTCAAGTCGTGGGCGTCGAATTACCTTATCTGGACGCGAAATTTGGTATCGATTAAATAAATTCCACCCGAAGCGATTTTGTAAGAAGTTCACACAAATTTTTATGTATATAGTATTGTAGAAATATTCACTTACAAATTACTATGTAAAATGAATCAGCAGGAAGTATTTAGAGAAGGTTTGTTTTGAACTTGATATATTTCTAGATTTTTATGCAGATGAATGTTAACAAGGATGTAAAAACAAAGACGTTATTCTTCTTTCAGAGTAACAAATCTTATCATGAAATCTTAAAAATGAATGAGGAGAAAGTGCGAATTAGAGGCCGGGTTCAAATTCCGCTGGCTTACGGCCTATCACGTTGAATACAGCGGTTCTCGGTCGATCACCGAAGTTAAGCAACGTTGAGCCTGGTCAGTACTTAGATGGGTGAACGCTTGGGAATACCAGGTGATGTAAGCGTTTAGTGACGGATGTGCGTTGTGGTGCAGTGGATATCGGCTCAGAAAGAGAAATTGGTGAGCCGAGATCGAATTCCTGTTGAATACCCTGCATTCACTTAAGCAGTGGTACCCTTAGGAAACATACTAATTTGTCTCTTTCCTCCAGTTATGGGTTAAATAACAAGGGTAGGACTCGGAGACCCTGCCCTTTAAATCATTTCACCCCAAGCAAGGCATTCCACTGCTACTATTGTGCTTGGGGCTACATAGGGGGAGGTAAATAGGAAGAGTGGTTAGATATAGGAAATGTCAGAAGAGGGGGGATAGATAGCTGGGTGTGTAGGAAGAGTGTTTGAAAGAATGGAAGTTAGTGTGTTTGAAAGAATGGAAGTTAGTTTGTTAGGAGGTGTCTATTGAACTTACATTTAAACTCCTGGAGATTGTAGCCATCGGGGAAGCAGTCATGTGGAAGAGAATTCCACAGTCGGGAAGTACGAGAAAAGAAAGTGTTGGAGCAGAAGTTGCGGTTGCATTTTATTGGTTTCACTGTAAAAGGGTGGGATCTAGTTGCTAATCTAGTATCTCGTGCAAATTCGAACCTAGGGGGCACCAGTGATCTAAGTTCATCGGAGCAGAAGCCGTGAAAGTATTTATAGAAGAGACACAGGGAAGCCACGTCGCGCCGGTGAGAGAGTTTGCAGGCGGTCTGCTAAGTCGGTATCGATCACATTACAGACCCTCCGCTAAAAAAAAAAGAAAAAACAAAGCGAGAAGATTGGACCGGAAACCGCATCCTAAACAGGAAACAAGGTATGAGCTTCTTCACCTGTTCAATAGACGTGGGTGGAGTGTGAACCGGGCGATAGTTTAGTCTATCTGCTCTAATCTACAGACGTAACTTGATCAATCTCTTTTTATTGTTCAAGTGGCGTGGTGGGGGGGGGCGTCTTCACTCGAGGTAGAGGGGTAAAGTCAGAGGCACAGTGGATCTTACTTCTCACTAATGAAGAATGGAAGGAATGAGAATGGTTCCCCACAATGCACGTAGCATGCCTGGTTCTCGCCGTGACGCTTAGAACTCGTGGAACTCCTTTCTAATGATTATATACAATACTTGTCTCATTAACAAAGGACATAAAGTACTTACTTGATGGTATATAAAAGCATATTTTCACCTCCAAATATTAGAATTAATGCACACACACACACACACACACACACACACACACACACACACACACACGCACACACAAATACATTTGGGCAGCAATCTTTCATTAATACATGTTTTGTTAAAAACAACCGACATGGATGATTTTATTAATTTTTTTATTTAATTTTTCCCGTAATCTCACATATTTCTTTCTTTCCCTCTTTTTTAATATCTTTTTACCTCATACGCAAAAAAAAAATTATAAAAATAAAAGGGAAGTGTTGTTCTTAAAAGAATGTGTTAAATAAAACGTTTATTACCATCATTGTTAACTACTTGATGAGACATCTTTCTTTCAATGTCGAAATAAAATGTACAATTTTGTAGTAGTTTTTCGCGTAATAATTAATAATAAATATTCATGCTCTATTTTTTTATTAAGCACTGTTTTAAATGAATGTTTTAAACGTTGCAATTTTATTCTTTGTTCGTTTTCATTTGACGATATATATATATATATATATATATATATTTAGGCCCATAAAATACTCCATGAAGACCATCGAAATAATTCGTCGCGCTTCCCAGTGAACATTATTTCGGGTGAATACGGTTTTTGTAGCGGAATGTGCGTTTCAAGGCCGTTTCAAGAAGATTAGTGTTTAGGACAACCAATCAACAGTCAACCAGTTAACCGCGATACGTAACACACGCCTGAGCGATCATGTTTCTAAAGAGAGATGACTGACTGGACAGAAGATTTTCCAGCAGTAGGTTGTCATTACTTGCTACTGGTAGACTGGTTGCTAACCAAAGCTATAGGATCCTATCTGCCATTAAATAATCCACAGAGGTGTTGATATGCCGTTAAATAAAACTCAAGCTCAAAACCTTTTACTGGTGGAGAGGCAAAGATACTAAACAAATCAAAGACAGGAGTTCTGAGACGCGTCTCATTGATTCTACGCAGAATATATACATAAGCGGCTATGGTTGAAGTATTCAAGGAAGCACCTCCGCGTGAATTTTTTCTACAAACAGGCAGTTCTTCTGAAAAAAAAAAAGGTTTATAAGCAGAACTTTCTTTTAGCATTTTGTAATGCAGAGAAGATGGCGATAATTCGACTTCGTCGAAAGAATATGTCATGTTCTACCTGCAAAAGTCAGAACTTGTGGAACTAAAAAATGGTGCTGATCTAAACATTGGCCATGGAAATAGCGATGCAATAGCAATAGACTTGCGACGTTGCGGAAATAGTGGAAAATAAGCCTTCCAACCAAAACATTGCGCAAGCGATATTGAGCTTTAATAAGTCTGGAGAGTAAGGACTGAGCCCCCCCCCCCAGCACAGTTGATTTTCTAAGCGTCCCTT